>JBANCY010000304.1:0-42467 GCA_037040045.1 Phorticella flavipennis | reverse complement strand
GAGGGGGGGAGAGAAAAAAAAAAAAAAAAAAAAGAAGGAGAAAAGGAGGGGCTTGTTTCCCCTCTCTCTCACACACACACACACACACACACACACACCTACACCCTCTCTCTCTCTCTCTCTCTCTCTCTCTCTCTCTCTACCTCACTCTCCCACGCTCAACTGGACCGTTTGCTTGGCGCCTTGTTGCTGCCGCGTTTGCCGTGTTTTGTTATTGTTTTACCCGTTCCCCTTCCCGTTGTTGTTGTTGTTGTTTCTCTCAAGTTTTCAATTTTGGATTTTTGGAACAATCCATTTATGTAATTTTCATTAAGATTTTCACAATTTTCATGCGCGTTCGCGTGCGACGTTTATGCAACTGGCTAAAACATTTTCTACAAAACATTTTCACCAGTGCAGCGACAAACACACTCACACACACACATTCCAATACATATATATATTTATATATATACATATATATATATACCTACCATAAGTTTTGGGCTGTTTTAGAAATGCCAGCAACAACAACAACAACAACAACAACAACAACAAGAGCAAAGGCAGCCCAAAACCGAATTGATTGCTAAACACTGAAGGACTCTCGGCTAAAACAATGCTATGAAAATGCAATGAAAATGAAAATGGCGAATGAAAATAGCATTAAACGTTTCTTTGGCGCCATCAGCTGCACCTGCCGACTCCGCCCACCGCTCCGCCCGCTGCGCCAACCTGTCCGCAGTCCGCGCCAAACTCATTCACTGCCAAAGCCCCGGCCGCAGACGAACAGCTGTTTTCCACTCAGTGCTCAGCGCATTAGCTACATCTAGCCTTTTTTAGCCTTTTTTTCTAATTTAGTGTAACCTAAAGGGATTTCAAGGGGTCTCTGGCTAAGCTTTAAGTACTGCTACTGACCTGTGTCTTATAACTTAAATTTATCATCCTTACCGAAGAATTTCGAATCCCACAAAATTGTTTATAAAAATAAAAATAACACACAATTCATCCAATCAGTTTACAATATCAGCCGAAGCTAAAATTAACAAATTCTTAATAAATTTTTAGAAACCTTACTCATATTATATCCAATCCGAACCCAAAGAACCCAATAATTAAAACTATCCCAAAAACTGAGCTGTATTAATTTCACGCTAACCTAAATTTTAAGACTAAGACATATTTTTGACATAGATCGATGGTATTTTTACAAAATGTATATTAAACTAAAATCTAATAATAATGATAATACACTTTACCAGAATGAACTCGAATTTTGATTAGAATTCCGTTGATCTAATTAAATCTAATCTTTAGTTTCACACACTTATGATATGAATGTAGACAATAAACCAAATTATAATGGGGAACAAATACGGGTATATGTCAAGCCCAATCCTAAATTTATATTTGTAGCATACATAGCAATGTGCTGGACATTTATAGATCATAGAAATTAAACTATTTCCTAAGATTAGGTAATGTATTTATGAACTATCATCATAGGTAAAAATTGATACATTCTAGAACGTATGTATTATTATTATTATTATTATGGCTATAACAACCCTTTCCGGTCTTCCTTTATTTCTGCTTCCTTCACTGAAAAATGTAATGGAATACCCATATATATGACCAACTACCATAAGAGGATGAGTCGACTTCAAGCAGATATATCTGCTCATATATAGAAATCAACTTTGACAATTTTTTGAATTCAAGAAGTTACTCGGTAAGTTTCTTTACAATATATGATATTTAATGTGAATATTTAAAGATAATTTTGGATTATTCATTATACGCAAAGGAATTATGGGATATATAGCTATTATATACAATAAATATCGCCAACAAAACCTATCTTAAAACTAACTTGTCTGAACTAAGCTCACCCTAACCTGAGATAGAAACTGTCTTGTTAGTTACAAGTTCAAAAGTTACGGAAATTTCGTATTTTATCTTAAGATATGTACAAAAGATATAGCCATTGATCATATATACAAAAAGTGTCTCATAAATAGGTTTAAGGAAATTGTGGTAAACATCAAAAAGGAATAAAAACAAACAGCTAAAAACGTTACCTAATTATTTTCAAAAATTTAGCTATTTTTCTAGCCGTAAGGGGGTCGTTTTGGAAAAGTGGGCAGCACTGTGGGCTCATCGTCACTTGCACTTTGGGCGGCGGCAGCAATTTATGCTTGTAATGAGCGTTGCAAGTGCGAAAGAGTGCGGTATATGCGGATGACAGAGAGGGCAAACATAGAGAGGGGGGTGGGGGGATGGAAATTTTGGTTTCTGTTACTTTTACTTTTACTTTTTTACTTTTAGTTTTAATTTTATTGCTGTGTCTCGGTTACACAATGCTCTATAAACAGACCAAAATATTTATACCCGCCACAGACACATGTGTAATTATAGACAGCTGCTCCACATTGGCCATATAATGTCATGTAGATAAATATATACTATATACTCACTCTCCCTCTCTCTGTCACTCTCTAAGCACATATGCATATATGTACTATATACTATATATGTATATATATTCTGGCCATATCTTTCAGACCGTCTTGGGGCTTAGAGCACAGTCAAACAAACGACAAACGACAGCAAACAAAGCACGCAAAGTATTCGCCTTAGCTGCTAGTCACTTTGCCACTTTGCCAGTTCATCAGTCCGTCAGTCCGTCAATCCGTCAGTCTGCCAGCCGGACAGCCCATCAGTCAGTCAGTCTGTCAATCTAACACCAAGCACCACAAGCAATGGCCATGTTGTGCCTGACTTTGATGTGTTTTGGCCAAATAAAAGATGCGTTTGCCAACAACCGACTGACTGGCTGAATCAATAAACATGTAAATGCGAAATAACGATAACACTTATCGATAACAATTAAGTATTATTGTTATAGCCATGCTTTAAATAACTTAGCATAAGTTATTTTACGTTTATACCATCAAGTTTTTTTTGGCGTATTTTGTTGTGAGCTTTGGCTGTGTGCCTAACCCCATAAATGCTGCATGTCGATAGCACTTATCGATAAGTGGATCATCGGAATGCAATATAAATTTTCAGTGTGTTTAGTTTGTCGGTATGCAAAGATTTTCCATGTATTTTCCACATAAATAATTTAATTGTTTTCGATTTTATTGCGTTCAAATAAATTTCGCAATTAAATAAATTTGTCTGGGAAGGTCTATTGGGTGGAAAATATGGCCTTTTTGGGTACAAAATGGTAGAAAACTTATACAATTTTAGTGGGAAATGGCAGCAATCAGAATTTAAGTATTTTAAGTAGAAAAATATTGAAGGTTGATCATTTCGAGTGGTAAAGTGGAGTGTGGAAATTTAAGATAAACCTATGCTTGGAAAAAGAATGGAAAAGTTGATTAGGTTGCAAAGTTTTGGCAAAAATATAAAAAAATTTAGTGAGAAATGACAGTAAGTGGATCTTTCTGGTGGTAAATTGATTCCCTTGGGTGGAAAAGTGAAGAATACAACCGTAGGACAGTCTTATGAATGCTGTAAAGTAAAAACTTATTAGAAAAACAAGGATGTTGCGTAAGATTTGAAATCCATTCAGTTAAGGAAGCAGAATAAAGGAAAATAGTGCTTCACGCTTTGAATCGATAGGGTTTTTATGGTCATATATTATATAAAAATATCTTTGATGAAAGGAGAGTTTTTGATGTAATCAGTTGAAATATAAGTCATACTTTGTGACATGAGGTAAATACAAATATAGGTATTAATATATTTAGGTATTAATAGATTTTACCCTCTTTATTACAAAAACCTACTGAGTGGAGGAGTTGAGGACTCAAAACTAGAAGTAACTAATGAGTGAAATATGGTAGAAATGAGGAAAATGGAAAGGTATTTGGGCGGAAAAATGGAAACATATTCGTATTAAAAAACTTTTACTTAGGTGGAAAAAGTTGAGAAAACGTTCTGCTAATTTTTCGAAAATTCGGGGAAATTGTAAGTTTTTGGGTAGAAATCGTAGAACACTGTTGTGCAGAAATTTGAAAATTCGACTTGTTGGGTGAATATATAAAATTCGTGTAAAGGGATTACAAGGGTTTTTAGGGCCGAAAAATCGACGGGTTTCACAATATTTTACACATAATAAATTGATTTATTTATTCGAATTATTGAGGACAAGATAGAGTAGCATTAGAACATTTGTGAACTTTTCAAAAAAATATTTTTCAAATTCAGTGGTCAGCGTAAGAGACGAAGAATCCATGAATTATAATGTATAATAGGGATAAAGTTTCACACAAAATAATATGAGTTTAGGTCAGATTTCTATTACAAATTGCTTTGGAAAACTCAGTTGAAATCAGAAAAAAAAAGTCTTTGGTTATTCCCGAGGTCATCCTATTCAATAGGAGTGTGTAAAAGGTGAATAAGATCGCTCCGCTAGTTTCTGATTAATCGTGATACCAAGCCAACTTTGGAAACGATGTTTCGAGAGAAACACGGTCAGGAATTGAAAATGTCATAAGAATCCTGAACCACTATTTTCCTTTATTTCTGCTTCCTTCACTGAAGAAATCAAACGCAACTCCACAATGTATTTTTTTAGGAGGATGATGCCTTCGACATGAGTGTGAATATATATCGTATATACCAATATCAAACTATGGGTGGAAAATTATGGCCAAAACTAGGTTGTGATAAAGGAAAATAGTGCTTCAGGCTTTGACCCGATAGGATTGTTACAATAATAATAGAAGACTGAAGCAAAGGAACAACAATATCTATATAAAAATTTGATTTAAGAGCAAATTCGACATATTTTCAGAAGTCCAGCACACGGTACGGAAATTGGGTGACATTGAAATGGGTGAAGAGATGAGTTTAGATGAGAATAGCATGAAGTCTTTTCCAGTTTAGTGTTTCAACAATGCGCTCGACAATTTTTCTCCGTGCATTCAAGTGAACTCCGGCAGAGGCAGTGTGTGTGCAGCTGTTGTCGCAAGTGGAAAAGCGGTCAATAAAGCAAGTATTTTACTTTAGACTGGGTCAGGCACACACACAACCACACACACATTGTGTAAAAGAGGAAAATTTGATTTGCGTACCAATTGATTTTCCGATTTTCAGGCAATTTTCTTGAATTTTCAAATACATTTACCCTGGACAAATACTCGAAACGAGGCATATTAAAATATGACATTTTAAGCTTTGTGCGAAAGGTCTGGAGTGGGTGTTGAGACGGGGCTGGTGTGGGCAGGAGGGGGCGTTAGTTTGGCATATTTACATTTTGTGCAGGACATCCTTGAGGGCGTGGCAGATGCTTAGCATGCCCGCTGCCAGCAGCAGGTCCTAGAGTCGGTTCCCAGTCACAGAAATGTTGCTGCCACTTGAACAAAAACAACAAAAAGCAAACAACAAAATGCAACAACCACAGCAGCTCGACGAATGCTGCCAACGTTGGCCATTTTCCTTTTAATGCTGCGCACTTTTCCCTTAACCGGGAAAACCGGGAAACTCACTCAAAACACAACACAACAACAACAAGAAAAAAAAATGAGAAGTAGAAACGGAACACTGAGACAGTTATTACACGGCGAGAAAATACGAGCGCGACGCTTCCGCTTTGTATTTTGTGCGACGCGCCGCGCCGATTGCAACTGCAACTGCAACGGCAACTGCCAAACGCCAGCAACATCAGGCCCAAAAAAAAACCAAAAAAACCCCAAAAAAACCCAAAAAAAAAAAAGAAAAACTGTGCCCCAACAACCGAAAATGTTTGCCTGACTGCCCAAAAAATATATGGAAAAAAAATGTGACAGAGAAAACAGTTGACAGTTGAAAGGCGCTCGCACACGCTCCACAACAACAACACTAACAACACTAACAACAACAATGAGAAAATCATAAGCAGCAGCAGCAACAACAATGGCGGCAGCAGCAGCAGCTGCAGCAACAACAACGTGTTTGTCACCAGCAGCAGCAGCAGCGCCTGTAAGAATGTCAGTTGACAACAACAACAATGACAACAACAACAACAACGACAATAACAACAACAACTACAACAACAAATTGCAACAACAGGCCGACGTCGACGTCGACGCAGACGAAGCTCAACTATGGCCCCGGCGCTCATCAATTGACGAAAGGCGTTGAGCAACAGCCACAACAACAACAGCAACAACAACACCAATAACAATAGCAACAATAACACCAATAACAATACCAACAACAACAAAAGACATTATAAAAAACGCAGCGCTGCCAACGTCAACGTCAATAGTGTTGCTGTTGTTGCTGCTGCTGTTGTTGTTGCTGCTGCTGTTGTTGTTGCCGCTGTCGCAGTTCAAACGCCAAAAACGAGCAGCAACTGCAACAGCAACAATTTCAGCCACTTGAGTGCGCAATTGGTCTATGGACGTGTTTCTCAGTGTGTGTGTGTGTGTGTGTACCCATCTGTGTGTGTGTGTGTGTGTGTGTGTGCGTGCGTGTGTGTGTTTGTCGCGCACATTTAAGCGGACACTTTGTCATAGGAGGCGCCTCAACAAAAATGTTATTTATACAGGCCAAATGTTGTTGTTGTTCCTATTGCTGCTGCTGCTGCTGCTGTTGCTGCCGCCATTGTTGTTGCTGCCGCCATTGCTGTTGCTGCTGCTGCCGCCATTGTTGTTGTCTTGCTTGTTATGGCAAGTGGCGTAGTCAATGCGCTTATTGTTTGCCTCTTCATATTTGCTCTAAATTGTTCGTATTTATGTTGGAATTTTTTTTGGTATTTTCTATTTGGTATTTATTATGTCAAAGAGTTGACAAATTTTAAAAGATGCTTTAGGATGCCTAAATTTTTTGAAAATTTTGAAATTAATGTTTGAAATGAAGTTCCCTTGCGAATGGGCCGCGGATTATGGACAAGAAGGAAACAATCCAGCTGACTTATCAAATAAACTATCATGAATCACAGTGAAAGATATCTGGGTGACAAAATGTATAGGCTATAAACGCCAACTCAAATGAAGATCTGATAAAGATCTCCAGAAAAACACTCTTTGTCTCAACACGCTGTGATCAAGAATCTTAAGGTTTACGACCACACATCTAACATAGCCTAACTGAACTCCCTAGATAACTTTATGTTCTACTATCTTTGGAGTCATAGAACCAACCATGCTTTTAGGAACGTCGAATCTAACCAAGCCTAAATACAATATGTATAATATATCTTAGGAGCTTTACATAAGAAAATATATGTAAAAAAACCAATTTTTTCTAAATTAGTTTATTCGAATAACATATAATTCTACGAATTGCCAGTGATCCATATAACCCAAGCAGATTTCTTTCGAGACAAAAAATAACGAAATTTCCTGCTTGTTTTTAAAATGTATCTAATATATGTTTTGTGGCCAAAATCTATATATATTTGCTCCCAAATACAAAAAATATTCCATGAAATTCATAAAAAATACAAATTTCCAGAGTATACACTAGTCAATTGCATGGCTAATAAGTAGCTTATTGCTATATAAAATACCCCATAAAGTATAAGTGTATAACCTGTAATGAAACATTTTTTAAAGGATACTTTGTAAAATTATAAAAATTTTAAAAACTACTTAAAGGGTATACACTAGTCGAATGCTTGATGCTTAATAGTCTCCGATAGGCTATACCCCTTGCAAAAGTAGCCATTAAAGGCTATGATAAACTCGAGCAAATTTATGTAACAGGCAGTATAAGCCGAATTTCACATTGTGCTATGCATGTGGGCTATAGACCTTAAATTTGATTAAAGCAATCAATCAATCAATCATTCATGTTATTGTAACCATAACTTTGACCTGAAAATTTAGCCTGATTTTTTTCCAGAAGTATCGCACAAATCAGTTACCATATGTATTGCATAGAACAAATTAGCTATATATAAGCAACATATGATATATATAGCGACCTATTAGATAATACTTTTGTGCTGCCCGATATTTGCATTAAATCATGTCAAAATCTTTATAATATCTATATATAAACACATATATTGTGTGGGGAATTAAGTATATATTCTTCAAACAGCTAAGAATTTTATAGGTAGATGACAACGAGAGTGCTTGAAACAGCAGTTACTGCCTGAAACAGCTTATGTGTGCTAACTACAGGGTAGACTGCTAGTCTGGCAGACTCAAAAAGGCAGCACAGACAGTTTCTCTTTTGGCGACAAATGTGCAAATCAAATGATGAACACAGCAGCAGCAACAACAACACAATTCACATTGAAAAATTTGACTAAACACTATGATATAGGCATGTGTGTGTGTGTGTGTGTGTGTGTGTGTGTGTGTCAGTGTGTGAGTGTATATAAGTAAGTGTGTGTATATAAGTAAGTGTGTGTTAACTGAAAGTCAACATAAATGACAATAAAGGGCATGTTGCTGCTGCCAGCAGCAGTTAACTGAATGAGTCAACAGCAACACAGCGTGTTTGTGTGTGTTTGCCAGTGTGTGTGAGTGTGCGAGTGTGTGTGTATGTGTAGTATATATGTGTGTGTGTCTATATAAGGGCTTATGACTGTATAATAAAGGCAATCAGCAGGCGGGCAGCTAATGAAATTTGAGAGTTGCTCGCGTGATGCTAGCGCAAAGTTTATGACGGGGCAAATAAATGAGAACAGCAGCAACAACAACAGTGGCAACAACAGAGGCAGCAGCAGCAGCAGCCAAATGACAACAGAGGCTATAAAAAAAGATGAACGATAGACAGACAGGCAGACGGGCGGACAGACGGGCGGGCGGACAGACAGAGAGGCAGACGGGCAGCAAATAAATTGCTGCTGACGTCGTTGTCACAAGACGCCACAGGCCCGGCAGGCGGCGGCGACAACAGTAACAACAACAGCAACAACAACAGCAACAACAACAACATCAGCAGCGGCAGCAGCAACTGTCAACAACTGGCAACAGCAACTTTGTCGCAACGCGTCCAATAAAGCAGGCGGCTCAAAGACAAAGCTTGCAAATGTGGCAAGGTGGCAAGGTGGGCACAGGTGTTGTGTCTTGAGTTGTGTGTGTGTGTGTGCTGATCAATGGGCCAGACGTTGATGACGTCAGCGTCGGTTCATCAGCTGCGGCTGCCATTGCTAATGGGCGGCGTTGCAGTGTGGCGACCTTCGTTAGGCTTGCAGCATGCGGCACACTGTTTGTGGCATTCACATTATTCATGCAGCTGCCGCAAGTGGCAGCAACTTTTACTTTCACTCGCCTTCTGTTGTGTTCGTGTTCAATTTTTTTGTCTCGCTTTTCTTCTTCTTTTTTTCGCCGGCGAGTTCAAGGCCAAATGCCACACATACAACGTGCAACGTGCAACCGGCATGCGGCAGGCGGCTGGCGGCTGGCGGCAGGTGGCAGGCGGCAGGCGGCAGGTGGGCAGGCTGGCAAGCGCCGCCATTGGCACGGCACTGCTTTGGTTCGTTAACAGCGCCAGCTAATTGGCGGCACTTGAACACAAACTTGCAACACAAACACCAACTGCAACTGCAACTGCAACACCAACAGCAACACCAATACTTGCCTCAAGTTGCTGCACTGCAGTTTGGCTTGGCACAAATTACACAATTTTCATAGCATACTTTACAGCGTCGACGTGTTTGAATCTATGTGAATGTGTGAATATATTCGTGAATAAAATTCACCAACTTTCTGAATGAATCAAGGCTGACACAACGGCTTTCTTCTTGGGCGTGTGGCATGCCGCATGCCGCATGCCACACAGCCGACAGTGGCAAAGGTCGCGTATGTGTGCAGCATATTAAATGCAATTTTCACTTTGGCGTTGGCTTTTCCTTCGTTTCGCATTCAATTTTTCTCATGTTCATGTCAAATTTATCATTCACTTTACACGCTTTTTCCTTTGATGAATGTAAATAGATTTTCATTGTTTGGGGGTCGTCGAAATCCGAAAAAAGAAAGTCAGGTACTCCTGCGTTCTCAAGTTACTCAAGGGTATGCTCTAGTCGGTTAATTGACAGATATTTCCAAAAAGTACCCAATGAAGCTTTGATGCAAGGATCTAAATTTCATAGAGAAATTTGGGATGTCAGAACTTGGCAATTCGTCATAAAAGTTTCGGGGTTTGCAATGTTTCCTTCCATCGCACTCTGAATTTTCAACAATTTTATTTATTTCTTACAACCAAATGAAATTTTTCTAAAAGTTTCAAGTTTGTTAGATTTTCTGAGCTGCCTGAAATTGTCTTTTTGACAATTTTTTTGACCCAGCTTCATTTTATCTCGAACTTAACCGATTTCAACCCGGAAATCTTATTAAATTGAAGTGTTCTTAAACACATGATATTTCGAAGATATTATGGGTTTTCTGAAATTTACTATTTAGAAATTGTTTTTCTAGACTTCTAAGCAAATAGTCGCTATAACAACCCCATCAGGTCGTAGTCTAAAGGACTATTTACCTTTATTTCGACTTCACTGGAGATCTTTTTTACGCGGAAGGATTTTATATCCTACGCTACAGCCTAGTTTTTCTAGAAGCGTCATGCTATCGCCATGAGTGGGGCTCATCCGGAATATCTATGTAATGCTCAAAATATTATACAGGTTTTTACCATCAAAATTCAATTATCGCCAACATATTTTTTTTTTTTTTTTTTTTAAGTGGCTATAACAACCCTTTCGGGTCACAGCCTAAAGCACTTTTTTTCCTCTATTTCTAGCTTCCTTCACTGAATATTTTTTTTACGTGGGTGGATATCAAGTCCTACGCCACAACCTAGTTTTTCTAGGGGGGTCATGCTAAGTACATGAGTGGGACTCGAACCCAACGCCTCTTGTTTCGCGGGACAGTGCGTTATCCACTGGCCCACTGAGGCCCCAATCGCCAACATATTAGGTAATATATTTTATGTCATATTTGGATATCGTATTCAAAAACTTGCATTGCCAAAAACTAATTTCAGTCCGAATTCTCGGATATAGGTTGAAATTTTGTCACAATGAAATTTCCACAAATATATCATATATGGTAGATTTAAAATCACTCAATACAAACCTAAGCTCGATTACTACTCAATCGGCTCAGGAAATCTGAAATTTCAGTTCAAACTGAGTTTAAATTCTCAGCAAAAATTCCCTTAGACGAACACGGGAAATTAAGCAAATATTTGCACAAAGTCAAAGTCAATTACTGTTCGTGATTTCTACACATATCGATAAAATTCCAAAGTAGAAAAAAAACAACAACAACAACAACACTAATCGATAGTGTATCGCCTCGTGTTGTGTGTTGCACAGTGTCATTGATATTGCAAAAGGCGAAGCGCGTTGAAGAATGCAAATCAGCTGGAGCTGGGGGAACAACCGGCAGTGGGTCGCCAATGCCACGCCCACGTGGCAAGGAACACTGCCATGTGACCTCGCCAAAGGACTTTTCCTTCCATCCTTCTCCCGCACACACAAACACACACACTTTCTTTCCTTTTCTGCTGTAATTAACTGCAACTACAAAGTGCAAGAAAAACTTGCAAATGGGCGTTGAAATTTTTTTAAAGTCGCTATGTTTATACCCTGTAATTTAATTGGAGAGGAGTTGCAGAATAGTATAAAAATGTAAGACATTTGTTTTTTTTAAGGAATTTCCTGTTTAAAATGCTATATGGAACTGCTATATGTTGGAGCGATTATCAAGGAAAATTTTTCTAAATTGTTTCCCAAATTAGTCTTGCTATTAATGGCAAAGCTGACTTTGAAAATGGAATTTAATGGAATAAAAACACTCCTTTACAATATTTCACATAACCTAGAAATGGTTTCACTGTTAAGCTAGTAAATGGGTCATGAATATTATTAGAATTTTATGTCGGATATAAAAAGCAATTATCATTATCAAGATTTAGAGCAACGTGAATTATCGCTCAATTAGTTCCAACAACTTGGAACCTTATCGCTGGCAATGAATTTCCGATCATAAAACTTAATGAACCCAGGCAAATCCATAAAAGCCAATCGAGGAATTTATCGAGAAACGATTTCATAGCATAAAATGAAATCAACTCGTTACTTTGAGACAATCACAGGCCATCTAAGGATAGCATTCAGCATACGAGAATGTCGATAACGATAATGATAATCGCTGGAAATGAATTTCTGATCACAAAACTTAATTAACAAATGCATGGCGAAAAATTCCTATCCATCGATTTATCGATAAACGCTTTGGAGTCAAATCGTTTTGCGGCAAAAAGAAAGAGCGTTAGCAGCTTACTCGTATACACGATAATGATAACGATAACAAAAACGATATATGTATTACGAATATGTCGTGAAATAGTTAATACATTAGAAAAAGATCTACTTCTCGAAAAGAAACCAAATCGGTAGTATAGATGATAACGATAAGGAAGTCGATAATGATAACGAGAAGTGTGACATTAAAATATATCGATTAATACTTTATAAATTGGCTTAGGCTTGCTAATTAATATGAAACAAAATAGAGAGTGTATACGTTAAAAATAACGACGTCGATAACGATAACGATAAGTGTCTTATGAAAATATGTCGATTAATAGTTTGTATATGTACATAGGAACGCTGCTCAAAAAGAGACCAAGTCACAACATAAGGAATAGTATCATTCGTTATAGAATTCCTGGTGTTTTATCTAAAAGGAAAAAGTAGTTACAAAGAACAAAGAAGAATCGATTGAATCGATTGAAAAATTTGATCACTTTCGATTTCTTTCAATATCCTCTGAATATATCAGGCTCACCAAAGATAGTCGTATGTCAAAACGAAAGGAATCTCTCATTGTTCAAAATCAAAAGAATTCAATCTATCGATAATGTTATTGGTATTTCAACAGTTCCACTATAAATTCGGATAAATTCCTGATAACCTTTGGACAACATATGCAATTTTCTGTACGATCTTAAGTCATATTCCAGTTTTAAAGCAGTTTTACGGATTAGTGTCTCAAAAAATAGACTAGGGTATCTAGCTGGTCGTGCTTGAAGACTTAAAGAGTTGTATAGTTTTTTTGTTGGTTTTAGCTTTAGCTTATCGCACCACAAAGATCGCCACAAAGGCCATGTTACGAAATTATTGGACATATATATACAAATACATATATAAACTCACATATATATATATCATATATATATATATACACACACACACATGGGCTGACATGCAATGCAAATAGTCAACACGCCGCCACATGCCGTGCACACAAATCAAGGGCACTTGGCCATGTTATAGGCCCCCCTATGTCCACCCAAAGCCCCCCTTTCCCAGCCCGGCACCCACTACTCTGTATTAGGAGGGCGTTAGTGGCAGGGGCGTGGCAGTGGGGGGTCACAAACTAGGCGAGGTCGTCTTTTTGGGGCGGGCGAGTGGCCGGGGCAATGCCAATTCAAATGGCGGCGAAAAGTCGCCGCGACGTCGCTTAATTTTTTTGTTTTTTGTGTTTTTGTCGCCTGAAGTTTGAACCCAAAGTGGGCAGCGGGAGGGGGGCAGAGGGGAGGTGGTGGTGGTGGGAGTTGTGGGCGTGTCAGCGTTGTGTTGGTGTTGCCAATTAACTGAAAATGCAGAGTAATGTTTGGCCGGAGCCAGAGCTCACTTAGCGGAGTTTGACTTTGTTTTGCATGTTCACACACACACATATATATGTGTGTGTGTGTGTGTGTGTGTGTGTGTGTGTGTGCCGGCTGTTGTTGTTGCTGTGGCATTGACATAAATTTTGTTTGGCCAAATGAAATGGCAGCAACGGAAGCAGCTAAAAAGCGCGCAAATAATAACAACAAAACAACAACAACACAACAACAGCACAACAACAAAAACAACACAACAACAGCAGAACAACAACAACTCAAAGGGCAAACAACACACGCGACACACAACAAACACACACGCAAAGCACATTAAAGCAATTTTCTCGCAACATTTTCTCCCCATATTGTTTTTCCTTTTTCTTTTTTTTTTTTGGTTCCTCAACACATTTCTGCAATTTTCCTCAGGTTGTTGCTGTTGTTGTTGCTTATGAAAAACATTACATAAATACGTAATAAAAGCCCCGGAAATGGCCAGGAAAAATTTGTATTCAGCTTTTGCGCCAAAGAAATCGAATTCGTACAATTTGCGCAAAATCTCAAAAGCAAAAGAAAAGCAAAAGTACAATATAATTATGGGAAAACCCTGGGAAATTGTTTAAGCCAAGGCATTTTCCTGTACTTTGAAAAGTAAGGAAAAGTTTTGAAATCAAATATGGATATGAAAAGGGTATAACTTCTGAGATTTTTGTTGGGTAATGAAAAAGGGCAAAAGTTTTGATTAAACAACTGAGATTGACGAGTTTAAGCGCAAGATAGATGCTTTATTAGATTGATATGATAATAAAAGTTAAGGTTTCGCAAAGGAAAATGGCTATAGGCAATCGATAAATAGCTATACAGCAATGGGATATAAGATAAGATATTTGAGGCAAGTTTAAGGATTTTAGTTTTTCAGCGAAGAAGAAGTTTAATCTTTTGATTGCTGTTTCTTTTAAATAGCTCTATAAATAGCTCCAAAGATATTGCCAAATAAATCGGTTAAGAGATCGACAACTTTTTGAAACTATGGAGGGCTCCATTTACAGCATATCCTTCTAAAAGATAACATATGGAAAAGCATTATCATTAACTCATCCAAGATGTCATACTCTTATGAAAGTTTGGGGCGTTATGCATATATATAACATATATATTGTATTCAGGGCGTTGAAAATTATCTAATAAATAAAAGTTCTGCAACAACGGGAATCTAAGTCCCTGACCTAATAAATCCCTAACTCGACGTTTAACCAAGTGCGTGACAACAACGCTCGCCCAAGGACGATAGAGTAAAAGTAAAGGGGAAAGTAGAAGAGAGAATACAGTGATTTATCAATGATACATATCTTCATTGTTTATAGCCCAATTCTTTTGAAATTCACTGAATTAATCATAAATACATTAAGTTAACATAAACGATAAGTTTTAAGTGAATGCCTTTAAGAACAAAGAAATTTTGAGAAAAATGGTATTTGTATGGATAACGATTGGAGATCGTATCAAGTTAATAGCAATATGCTAAGGATTTATAAAAGATCTATTATTAAAAACCAAGGGACAGGCAGATGAAAATGCAGTCGCAGATGATCCAAAACGATTTCATCTTTTCTCCTAATCACACTGAATACAACGTGGGGATATGCAATACTTCAGCACTTGATGAAATAACAATATTCTTCATAAGGAGAATGTATACTGTAAAGATATCTTAAGATTAAAGGCATTTCGCAGATACACCAAAAATATTAGCTCTACAACAACATTTTTATCACTAATATACATAGTGAGCCAATTATTGCAAGAAGAATGTCCGCAATTTTCGGATGGACATGACGAAGTACGTTTGCAGCTCGACAAGGCTCGATCACATATTAGTCGGGTCGTTAAAACATACTTGGAAACACTTCGTTCGGAGTCCTACCCCAACCGCCGTACAGCGCAGACATTGCTTCTTCTGATCTGTTCCGATACCTGATGGGCTGGCGGACCAGTACTTCACCTCTTAGAGGAAACAAAAGAATGGATCGATTTATGGATCACATCAATAGCCGAACAGTCAATGTTTTTGGTAAAATTTTGAATAATCTATTTTAAATTTATTATACAGTTTTCTCTTTATGCTCGGTAGGTTCCGGAATCAAAAGAGCAGCTAAATTCTACTCCAAGAACCTTCTAAAACTTAAGTCAAAATACCCTTCGTAGTCTTTGGCTTTTGGCCCTTTGCCTTTCAGCCTCGACTCGTGAAAGAAAACCGCTTAAATAATTGAAAATTTCCCCGAACCCAATTTGACTTTGACCTGGTCTATATGCCTATGGCAGGCCCAACCGCCCGCCCACCTCCGCGCCCAACTGTTATTAACAACAATTGCCCGAGTTATGCAACGTTGCGTATACGTAATGTGGCCGATTTGTGCGTCAGGTTTGGCGTGTTTTCGTTTCACGTTTCACGTTTTACGTCCGACATTCCACGCTCGGTGGCTGATTGTGAGTTATGCCGGCTCCGGTTAGTCGCCCAGATGACTACGCACATTCGCCACTGTCCGCCGCTGCCCGCCGCCGCCAGCAAATCGCATAATTTTTGTGCGATTTTTGGCTGGGAGAATGGCGACAACGACAACGACAACGACAACTTTGGGCAACGACGACAACAACAAACGGCGCCGTCTGCGAAATCTGGCTAAGAAATGCAATAACAAAATGGCTGGCGGAAGTGAGTGGCATAACGGAGTCGTTGTCTCTCCGTGCGACGGGGCAATGACTCGTCGGTCTGTGGCTCTGTTGGCATGTTGAACCCGTCGCGGACAAAAGTCACAATTGTCACTGGCATTACGCATACGACATGTTGTGCGGCATGTTAAATAAACAGTTTCGACTCAAAACTACAGAGAGTTGGCGACGTGCAAATACCCTGTATTTTACATGATGGTCTCACTAGTTAAGTAGTTTCGAATTTTATATTATTTTGGGTCCAAATTTCATAGCAAGAAACAGAGGATCTGCAGAAGCAAATAGGAAATGATTCCATAAGCAGAGCAGTTTAGTAATATTCTGAATACTTTATTATTATTATATGGCCATAACAATCCTTTCGGTTCAAAACATGAAGCCCTATTTTCCTTTATTTCTGCTACCTTCACTGAAGAACTTTTTTTACGTGGGTGGATTTCAAATCCTACGCGACAACCTAGTTTTTCTAGGAGGGATATATACGTCTATATATTGTACAACTTCTACAAGAAAACTAATAAAAGAAGAGACTATTAAATTATTTTTGAAAGAAGCTTTTAAAGCAATTGCTTGAAATTCCTGGGAGAGATTCACTTGTGTGAGAGCTTTATGATATAGTGGTCTGTTTCTTTTGAAATTCTGTGGAACGATAGATAATAAAATATCAGAGAATATGTCAAAATGCAAATGGAATTGCTTTAAAGCCCTGCTACATATGGGCAATTTAGAGATTTATTTGTATAAAAGCTTTATGATAACGTCGTCCCATCCTTTTAAAATTTGGTGGAACTTTAGATAATATTTCTTTAAAGTTTTGAGAAGAAGAAGCACAAAAGAAAGTTTTCTTTGAATGACAATTTTATGATATAGTGGTTCAACAAATGTGTAGCGAATTTATACTAGCAAACTATGGGTGATTCATAAACTGAAAAACCGGTGGACATATTAAGGCAGACAGTCCATAGCCCAAACTATTCCTATTTGTATCCTCTCTATTTTGGAGTTACGTTTTAGATGTCGATGACCCTTTCTTTCAATAAAAATGAATATACCATTTTACGAGAACATGAAAGATTTAGAAATGAACAAAAATTACTTCAAAATACTTGTGAGAAAATTCCATAAAGTACGCAATGTAAATTTGTAATATTGTTGCACTTTTTTCAAACTTTACCAAAGCAAAATACCTTTTTATGATCCTAAAATATACAATAGTTTTACAGAACCAAAAATATAAACTCCAGAAAATAGTAAAATTTTGTGTATGGTTGTTTTTATAATGCTAAAAATGTACTAAATAATACCAGAAAAATCATACATACAAATTAAAAACATGGGTGTTCCTTCCGAAACTATTCCACAAATTATAAGTATATGCCAAGAAATTATAGTTTGGTGTGATATAATGCCAAAAATTATGCTAAATAAATTGTAGACTTTTAGTTTTGTACTCAGTCTTTTACACACTCACAACTCTCGCGCATATACCCCATTTCAACCGATTTCAAATTCCAGGGTATGCGAAATAATTTAATAGATCGATAAAGCAGGCTCCAAACTTTGCATAAAAGCTGTGCAAAGCCAAAACGAAATAACATATTAATATATATCTATATATACGTTGATGTACATAGATCAAGATATATATATCTATATAGGGATATAAGTAAGAGTATATATAATGCATATTGGATAAATTGTGATTATTTTATTTGGTTTTTGCTGAGCAAAGTTGAAGCTGAAGCTAAAGCCGCAGTGGGAAAAAGTAAAGCAAAGAAAACAGCAAATTTCATACGATTTTTTTTTATCAAAAATATTTTTATTCAATGAAATTTTTATATTTTTTTCTTTTTTCTTTTTTGCTAAGTAACAACAACAGCAACAAAAACAATAAGCTTAATTAATTAAATTGTTTAAAATTAAAATTTGTCTAGAAAAGAAAACTTAAATTTTAGCTGGATTTTTGGCAATTGGCAATTGGCAGGTGGCTGTTGGGTGGTATATTTTTGGTATATTTGGTATATTTGGAGTATATTTTTGTATAACTCATAATCTAATTGGTGTGTTAAGAACTGTGCTTGAATTTGGTTTTGATTTTGGTTTTTGATTTTGGTTTTGGTTTTGTTTTTGTGGTGGTACTTCTCATAGCCATAGTCCTTGAATTTGTCCTTCTCCTTGTCCTTCTTCTTGCCAACGGCTGGCGTGTTCTTGCGCGGACGATTCATCAGCGGATCGTCCATTTGTCGCGAGGCCTGTTGACGCACTTGTGGCGGCGGTCCCGGTGGCTTCTTCTTCTTCTTCTCTGGCTGTGGCTGCAGCAGCAACAATTGCTGCTGTTGCGTCAGTTGCAGTTGCTGCTGTTGTTGCTGCTGCTGCAACAGCAACTGCTGCTGCTCGCGTCGCTCCAGAAATGCTGCATTCGCCGATGCCACCGTGGCAATGCGTTGCTGCTGCTCCAGTTGCTCCTGCTTCTTCTTGTGGAACTGCACCAGATGCGAGCTGCGACGCCGCAGCGCAGCGCCATAAGGCGCAAAGGCATCGCCATTGCCGGCACCACCAACCCCAAAGAGCTTGCGTATGCGCCGCTTGTTGATGAAACCACCGAAATTGACGGCCAAACCCAAGCCGGCAGCGGCTGCACCGCCCGACGACGTGGCCACCGCGGGGCAGGGACTGTGCGCCGCTGAGCTGCCCGCCTCGCTGCCGCCGGCAACCATTTGACTGAAATTGCTGTCCAGATCGCAGCTGGCGCTGCCGTTGAAGGTGCCACCACCGATGGTGCCAGCGGAGTCCGCACCACAGGGAAATAGATATGTGTTCAGTGTGCTCAGCGTGGTCGAGGTGGCCGGACGACTGATGGCGCCCAGGCCGCTGAGCCCGTTGCTGGTGCTCTGATTGCTGTCGGGCAGCAGTTGCAATGTTAGCGGCAGCGGCAACATGACTGCTGTGGAGCCGCTGATGTTGCAGCTGCCGGCGGTGCTGCTGTCATAGCTATGCGGATTGACATAGATGTGGTTGTTGTTGCTGCTGCTGTTGTTGTTGCTACCGCTGCTGCCAGTGGCGGTGTTGGTGTTGGTGGTGTTGACGGTGTTGCTGGTATTGACGGTGTTGCTGCTGGCATTAGCCAAGCCGCTGACAACGAGGCTGCTGCTCTCATTGTTGTTGCTGTGGTTGTTGTTGCTGGCACGCTGAGCACTTGCATTGCCGTTATGATTATGCATAGTATTGTTGTTGTTATTGTTGTTGTTGCCGCTGCTGCGCGCCGGTGCTGTGGCAGGGCGTGGCTGTGTTGCTGCTGTTGCTGTTGCAATATCAACAACTTGGCGACTGTTGCTGCTGGTAGTTGTTGCTGTTGTTGTTGCTGTTGCAGCTGCTGCTCGAGGTGTTTGCTGTTCCCGTTCATTGCCATTGTTGTTGTTGTTGTTAAAATTATTGTTGTTGCTGCTGCAGTTGTTGTTGTTGCCACTCATTGTTGAGCGTTTAGTGGTTGTTGTTGTTGTTGTTGAAACCAATTGATCAAAATTTTTTGCACTATTTTATTGATATTTCTCGCAGTGTATAATCTGTGCTGGGCTCAAAAAGTGTTTATAAAATTTTTGAATATTTTCTCGATCTTAAAAATTGTGCCTTTAGCTTAAGATTTTTTCGTAGAATTTTTGATAGTTTTTCGTTTTCTGTTTTTATTTTTTATATACTTTTTGTAAATTGCTTAGAAAATGTTTTTGATAATATGATATTGTTCAGTTAATCGAAATTTATTTGTTGCTTATTTATTTTTTTATGGATTTAAATTGTTTTTTAATTAAAATTGGAAAAAATTTTGTTTCATTTTAGGTATATTTTTTAGTACTTTTTTTACAAGCTGAAAGCCTTAAAAGTCTTTATTTTTTTTAATTGTTTGAGGGGGTCCTTTTAATTGATATATTTTTTAGTATTTTTCTCAGTATTATATGATTTTAACACACTGAGTGTATATTAAGCAGTGGCTTTTAGTATTTTTAGTATTTTTGTAGAAGCTTTAAGCATTAAAAGTGTTTATAAAATTGTTGCATTTAGTATAATATGTTATTAATGTAGTATTTAAATTGTTGCTTTTTGGTATATTTTATCAGTATTTTTTTATTTTTTGTATATTTGTATATATTTCTCATGAGCTTGCATTGAGGTTTTAGGTTTGTTTAGGAAAAAAAAGATCTCTACGTTTTTTGATGTTTTTTTTTTTAATTTTTGGGTATTTTTTTATTATTAATATAATTTTTTTTTTTTGAGCTTAAATTTTATTTACAAGCACAAAGTGTAAGCAAATTTATTTAGTTTTTGTTTCAAAATAAGTTTTAATTTTTTAATTTTTATTTTTTAATTTTAATTTTTTAAATTTTATTTATTTTGTGGTTTTAAAAGTTTTCATTTTAAACTGCATATTTGCCAATTTTTTCCTTTTTTATCCACTTTTTAATATATTTTTGTTTATTTCTTATGTCTGGCATGAGAAACACATGACTTTTGCCATGCTCAAATCACTGCAATTTGCACTGGGTTCAAAACAACAAACAAAAATTTCGAACAAAAACTTAAGTTTTGTGCTAGGCCACTTGTTTATCACAGTGTTGTTGGGTGCATTGATAAGGCGACACACACACACTCACAGACACACACTCGCACACACACAGTGGCACACACACGTTGAAAGCTTTTGTTGTTTATATTCAAAAATTCATAGCCCAAACGCAGGCGTTGCACACACACTGAGAAAAAATTTGTTGCACAAATAAAAAAAAGACGTTTCGCGTCGCGTTGCACTCGGACTTTCCTTTTGGCTTGGCTGGCCGCTTTCCTTTGGTACTTGCCACTTGCCACTTGCCACTTGCTGGCGGCCGCTGTTATCAGTCAGAGCCACGTGCTTAACGCGCCGCGTGCCACAATTGTATGAACTCTGTGGCGCGTCGTTGACAATGCCCCAGCGACAACAGCAGCAGCAGCAGTGGCAGTGGCAGCAGCAGTGGCAGTGGCAGCAACGAAGGCGCAACACACACACACTCAAAGAGAGCGAGAGAGAGACACAGCGCGAAGCAACGAGCGAGCGAGAGAGCGTGCCTCAGATATGAACGCACACGCACGAAGCAGCGCGCTGTTAACTGGGCCGACAACTTGGCTAAATCGTACCGAAAACTGGCCAAAAGCAACGGGCCAGAGTCTGACTCTCAGCCTGAGACTGTGGCTCGGACTGTGCCTGCGGCTGAGGCTGAGGCTCAACTCTATCCGCTTGGCCAATTCCTCAAAAAATGCCAGAAAATCTAAGCTAAAACCAGGCAGACACACAGCCACTTGAAGCCAACACATACACACACACATACACACACCAACACACACACACACACACACACACACACACATACACCAACACCAACACACACACACAGTGGGGCACAGAGACAGCGACATGAGTAGTTGTTGCGGTGTTCGGTGCTCGGGCTGAAATTCGGCAGTATTTCGGTTCAGTTGAGTTCACTTCATGGCTAACTTAACTAAATGCCGCGCTGCTGCAGCATACACACACACACACACACACATACACCAACACACTCCTGACAGTGGAGCAAAACGCACGAATTACGGAGACAAAAAACAAGTTAGGAAGCATGACCTACGGCACGCCGAAGCTGTCATATTTTCTTCGAAGCTTTTGTGTATAAGAAGGGAATTCTTTACGAAATTTCAATCTATTAGCTTGACAAATGTGGAAGATATGATCAAACACGATTTTCATGTAGCTATTTGATACAATGTGGTGAAATTTGGTAAAACGAAAGATAATAATAAATCGAAACCGTTTGTGAACTTTCGATTTAATACCTTGAAAAATGCGGAAAATATGACCAAGTCCAATATTTCGTTATATGACAGTTATATGATACAAATTAAACCAATATAAAGAATATACAGTTTGTGTGAACTTTAAAGCAAATAGAGGACGCGATTTAGAGGCAAAACAAGCTTTTGTCAGCTCTATGATATAATGGTCCGATCAATATACAATTTTAATGGAACCTTAGACAGTAATCAATCTAAACTGTTTGGTGTACTTTTCATATTAAAATTACAAGAAAATATATTGACTTTTACTTGAATGACAGCTTATCACATATTGGTCTATTGGTCTTATTAAATTAAGTGGAACAACAGATAATAAAAAGTCCAAAGTTTGTGTGAATTTCTAAATCTAAAGTTTGAAAAGCACGCAAAATGTGGACAAAACCAACGTTTGCCAGCTATTTAATAGAATGGTTCAATCCACAGATAGTACTGAATCTATCCAGTGCCATTGAAGAAGTAAAGCCTTAAGAAATAAATGGATCAATTATTTCCTAGCTTGAAAGTTGATAAAGTATACATTAAATAAAAAAAAATTATTTTATTTGGAGTAATTTGTTCCATTCCCTTTGGTTAAACGAAAATTGTCGGAGGACATTTATATACTCATACTGTAGAGTTTTGGTACGTTGCGGTAAGTGGCTTGTCCAATAAGGGGGAACTATATTTCATCAACATCAAGAGACGAAAATGCAGATAAGCTTGATCTATCAATTCATAATATCGATATAATTTGGATATCGGATATAATGTCGATAGTGCACTGACCCGCCAAACAAGAGGTGTAAGTTCGAGTCCCACTCATGTCGATAGGCATGACCCTAAAAAAACTAGGTTTTGGCGTAGAATTTGAAATCCACCGACGTAATAAAAGTTCTTCAGTAAAGGAAGCAGAACTAAAGGAAAATATTTCTTTAGGCATGACCCGATAGGGTTTTATAATGTATAAGAGATAATAATTAAAATTCCGAACTTCTCTTGAAAAGTTATCGATCTATCGATAGATATATATTAACAGCTGTGTAACTGTCATAATAAAGTTCATTTCAGCATGAAAGTCTCTATTAATTTTTTTTGGGTAAATCTTTGCCGATTTCAACCACTGTGCACACACAGTTCAGCACACACACACACTGGCACACACACACACACACACACAGAGACAGGCACACACTTGATTTTAACACAACTCGGTTACTCATCGTGTTGGCAACTCGTGAACTCTGACAAAAAAAATGAAACTGTAACTGTAACTGTAACTAATATATTATAGTTGCCGTTGCTTCTCCTTGTTGTTGTTGTCGTTGTCGTTGTCGTTATTGTCGTTGTTGTTGTTGTTGCTGCCAAAAGCCGAGTAGGCAACATTTCAATTCGGTTTTTAGCGATTCGTCGGGCTGCCCCAAAGGAGCAAAGGAGCAGCCGTTGCCGCCGCTTCCTTTAGTTGTTGTTCTCGTTGTCCTCGTCAGCCTCATGGCAGTTCCTCCTTTTTTCGCCATTTTCTTTTTTATTCCTTCCATTTTTTTCTGATTTCGTAACAGTTTTTGCTCGGTTTTGTGGTGTGTGTCTCGATTAATATGTGTGGTCTGTGGATGTGTTTGTGCAGTGCGGTGCACGGTTGCAGCTGCTGCAAATGTCATAAAGCTGCTGCTGCCGCTGTCGTTGCCGCTGCCGCTGCTGCTGTTGCTGCTTCTGCCGCTGCAGCAGGTCAAATCAACAACATCTGCAACATCTGGTGCAAGTTTGTCAACAACGGCGTTGCACGTTGTCGTTGTTGTTGTCGTTGTTGTTGTCGTTGTTGCTAGTGTTGTTGCTTTGGCTGTTGCCATTGATACCCTGACCCATTATAAATCAGTTGCTGTTGACCATAACAAGGCGCATTTATGGCTAATATGAGCAATTGCTCGAATTGAAGTTGATTTTAATGAGCGAAGCTTACGTAATTGCAACAGCATAATTATACCCTGCAATTGGCTTGTCTTTCAATGGTCTATGTGCAACTAGTAATTAGCAGATGTAATGTAAAATGGTAAAATGTATTTCTATACCAATTAGACATATTTTCTAATATCAATTTTCTGCCCGGCCAAACAAGGAGTGTGGGTTCGAGTCCCACTCATGTACTTAAAATGACCTCCTATAACAACTAGGATAATAATGACAAATAGTGCTTCAGGCTGTGACCTGATGGGCGTGTACAGTTTGTAAAATTTGTGATTTGTTTTCGAAAACTTTAAAAACAAATTTTATCCAATATTAGTAATTTCAAAACAATAATGTATAATACCATTTCTATACATTTTAAAGTCATTGCTATGACTCTTTTCAACCAAGAACCAACAACATTTTGAGTAACAGAGCTCCACTAATATGATTCAAATGATCCGCCGGATCTTCCCATAGTACTTCCCTTTCATGTATTCAATATTTTTGGAAAGATAGTACTTTGAAAAGTTCCGAGCCGTTTGCGGTTTATTCGAGGTCAAAGTAGCAGATATTCTATGGAAACACCCTCTAATTCAGAGTCTGTTGCCAATACAGTCGAACTTCTCTATAATGAACTTCTCCCTATTGAAGCTCTCCCTATTATGAATTGATTCCAAACACACAACTTTTTCGTTCCCATTTCATTGTATATAAATATAATTTCAGTATAATGAAGTTGCTATATAATTAAGTGATTTTCTGGTCCCATCAAGATTCATTATAGGCAAATTCGACTATATAACCCTCGTGTTCTGAATGAACCGAATGATCTCAAATAAAATGCAAAGAAGATTATAATGATGAACAAAAGCAAATATTCCGCAGGTATCAGGACATGAGCTGATAGTGTTGATCTTTATTCGTGACACGCGTGAGTCTAAAATTGCTCGACGTAGGACATAGAAATCGTTTAATACTTCAACGTGAAATAATTCAGAAAAATTGGTGAAAATAGGAACAGATTTCTTAAAGGATGAAAGCAATTTAGCAATTTAAACCTTTCTTGTAGAAGTGATTGGAGAATGGCTCAAGTTTATCTGACATTTTTATATTACTTATAGTTTCTTATGTCTATTATATTACATGTATTATATAATATATTGAATATATTGAATATTTGATACTTTAAGTTGAGATTGTCAAGATCATTGAAGATACTGTAACAAGTTACCTTGAGATAATCCGTCATAATAATAAGTTTGTCAAATGCATCCAATTTTTTATTATACTAGTTGAAAGATTGTCTGCAGATAGAGTATAGGTAATATCCATATGCCCTTATAGAACTTTGCATACTTTTTTTAGACATGGTTAATGTCAATTTTTCGCCTTGATAATGCCGTAAACTAGTCTAACTAATTGTCTGTCAGACATGTCCTCGATGTGCACATTATTTGTCATTTAAGTTTATATCAATTAGCAATATGCATGCAACTGGCATGTGGCATGTGGCACGAGGCATGTGGCACGTGGCACAGTCCAACCATGCCCCATGGTCATCATATTATATGCGAACCAATGCAATTGCATTATAAATTCATATCCAAATTGCTGACATTTACCACAAAATGTGTGACCATGGCTGCGCGTAGCAAGTGTTGCCAGATGTTATCAAAATTGAATCAAATTTGTGACTTGGGCTAAGATGGGCGCAGCGTCCTCCATGGTCACTTGGGCAGCTTTCGGGCTGAGATTGAAGCACCGTGCTCCATGGTCGCTTGGGCAGCTGGCGCTTATTAATTTTGGGCACTGGGAAATGTGCATATGGAGGACATTTTCGGCGGGTTGCCATATTGTTTGGAGGTCGGGCGAGATGTGCTTTGCATGTGCAACGCGTCGCATGCGCAAACTGTTGAATTCGTATGACGCATACGCAACGTGTGCCCCACGAGCACAGGTACACACACAGAAGCACAGGGTGTTTGTGGCATGCAAATTGTTACATATTGAAGCGATTTTTGCATTATTTTGTTGTTGTTGTTGTTGTTGTTGTTTTTGGTTGTATTTGCGGCAACCTTCATGGCTAATAAGCAGCCTGCCAGCAGTCACGGCACGTGGCATATTTACGAGCCGCCGCTTAACGCTGACTCCGGCGACAGAGACGGAGACAGAGACGGAGACAGAGACAGAGAGAGCGCATGTGAGAGCGAGACAGGACCAGAGAGTGGGGCAAACAAAAGTATTGATCAAATTTTTGTTTGTCAGCGTTGCCACAACAGCAAATGGGACAAATAAATCGGTAAAAGCCTGCGCAACCCACCAACCCACCAACCTGCCCCAAGCCCCAAGTACCAACCACTCATCCCTCCCTCCTCCCTCAGAGTCTGCCACAACAACTGGCAACAGCAGCAGCAGCAAATGTCAGACAAACAAACAAATAAATTCTTGTTGCCCGCCCGCGCTTTGCAATGGATCAACGGGGATTCCCCCAAGTCCAAGTCGCATGCCCCAAAGCGCCCCGGCCCCGAAAGGGGTCTACCCTCGGCTGCGCCACGGGGAAGCTGCCTCATTAACATGGACTCCAGCTGCACACACATCTAGTTTTCTTTGCACAAACAGGCTACACCCTGTGCTGCAGCACCCTGTGCTCGACAGTAAGTGCGCTGTCATAAGGCAAAAACACAATGGCAAAACGATTTGCGTGCTAAAAATAACAAAATTGATGGCGTCTTATAGAGACTACCCCTCCCAGCCCCTAGCCCACCGAACCACCTAATCCATGTGTGTGTTTGTGTGTGCTCCATAAAACAAAGCAGGAGGGGGCGTGGCGAGGGGGCGTTGTGTCGCTTAGGGCTCTCAACCAGCCTGGTCATGGCCACGGCGAAGGCGAAAAATAAGCAAATCAATTAAAAAATTTACGTTTAACGAATAAAAACACACACATAGATATATCATATATATCATATATATATGAGGCATATGTTATATTTATAGATCTGTGCCCCCGCCCGTCCTCCCTTGCTTCGCCCCAAAACACCCAAAGGAGTTGAGATTCCTTTGCAACACTTGATGAAATTCTTTCGTGCCGCCTGACATTTCCGGCACTTACTTCAACGGCGGTCGACTCCGTTGACTTAATATTTCACCCATTTGCCCCCGGAGGCCCCGAGCTCCGGGTGCTTCGGTGTAAATGTTCTTTAAATATTCCCCAAGCTGAAAATTTAATACTCCAGCCATTTGCTGCGATTTGTCAAACATTTTTCGGCTTTTCTTTGAGCTGCGATAAGAATCGGCAACAATTTTTGTGTTAATCTAAGAAAATAATTGTACAATCTAATTTCCTAATTATTATTTGTATTATATAAAAATATTACCTGTAAATGGTATTTTTATATTTAACTTAAAGCTATTGGCGTTGAGCTCTATTTTCTTTGCAAATTTATGCAAGAAGTTTCTAACATCTGTAAAGTGAAAAATATCGTATTGGGGCATATTTCAAACATTCATAACTTGGTCAAAACTGCGCCGATTTTGACTTGTTATACCACATTGTTTACGGTTTTTGATCCCAATCCGTTTCTCATTCAAATTTTATTCAATTCGTAAAAAAAATTTTATTTTCATTTTTTTGGATTTTGAAGTAAGGGTCCCCCCTGTGTTTTGAAAAAATTTTGAAAAATGAAAACTCAAAATTTCAATTTTTTTCCATTTCTGACATCAAAATTAGCATAAAAAACTATTTCAAAACCTCGGCAAATGAGTTTCATTTTTCACCCAAAAATCGATCGGAAATTGAGTAAAATTTTAACATGTAAAGTGAAAATTTCCCATGTGGCCATATTTTCCATGAAGCATATTTCAAAAGCTCATAACTCAGCCAAAACTCAACCGATTTTGACTTGTTATACCATTTAGTTCATGGCTTTTGATTCCACTTCGTTCCTGATTTAAATTTTATTCATTTCGTAAAAAAAAAACTTTGAATATTTTTTTGGATTTTAAAAAAAGTGTATAGTATCCAATTCACATTTTTGCTTGTGCTGAATTATTTAAGGTTCTTCAAGCAAAAACTGGCGATAGAGATTTTTAATATTATATAGCAACCTCATAAACTAGATGTTCAACCAAAAACAGTTCACTAGCAAAATCAACTTAGCTGTAAAATTTCAGGAACATAACATTAAAACTAAGCTGCAAACAAGCGGCGATAAGTAAGTAGCGATAAATCGATAACAAAGCAGCTGGCATTGTGTACGAAACATATGGCAAGTACAACAAACTCAGGATTTATACCATGAAAAACTGCACAGCTACGGCCAAACTGCCTACCAATAGTTATCGATAACACATTTAGCTTAACTCATATCCCAAGACGGATTCAAACGAAAAGCACTTCAAGCTTAAGTTTTTGATTTGTTTTAAATTTATCGATGAATATTTACATCATTTTATAGTTATCCTGCATGACGAACTGCTTTTGCCTGCTTGAAGATTGATGAACACACAACAAAAACACAAACACAAAACACGTTAAATCATTTTGTAGTAGACCAAAAAAAAAAAAGTTACAAAAAAGTAGACGTGTTATCGATATCGATAACAAAAATTTAAATATAATTTAAAAATTAGTTGCGATTTCGTCAGGGGTTTCGGGCACGCGCACACACAGACACACATGTACTTTTTGGGTTCATTTGTAACGGTTTGTGCGGAGGAACTAGTTCCTTCTTTTGCTCTATTTCGTAGTATCGATACCTCTTCTTCTTTTGACGCATCTCAGCTGGCGAACGCACCGCGGGCGCCGCGTGCATAATCCCGGACACCAGCTTTGTAGATTTTGTTGTTCGCCTTGCAGAGAGCAAACAGAACGACGACTATCGAAATATCGATAGCGATAACGATAACGATACTAAAAGCAACAACATGCAGAGCAACGCCGATGTTAACGGGCGCGCACGCCACTTTCAAGTGCGGCAAATGCAACAAAACACACACAATTCGTCTGGAATTCGGGTCTAGAGGTGCAGCTAGGGGACCCAGTGGGCCTAGCGGTTCGGCTATGTTGGCCCCAGTGGTTTGGGGTCAAGCGTTGATCGGCAATCGTATTTCTAATTTAATTTTCATGCCGGCGAGGGTTGCTTGTGAAGCACCTTGGCTTTGAACACAACCGGAAATGAGACACGAAAGAGCATAAAACAGACGGACGGACGGACGGACGGAAGGACGGATGGACAGACAGGGCAGACAATGCGAGAGAGAGAGAGAAAGAGGGGCAGAGAGAGCGAAAAAGGGTGCAAAGTTCAGAAATATGACTTGACCAGCTGACCAGCTGTTCTTAGCGTCTTTCATAAAGCAGAGAGCACGGGCACACTGGCGGAGAGAGCGTAAACCTCTTGTTAATGTCGGCGCCTGTCTCTGGACTAGGGGTGGCCCTGGCGGTGGCGGCGGGCGGTTGGCTTTTGGCCGCTTTTGGTCGCTTCTTGGCTTTAATAGGGGCAACAAGCACGCGCGCTTGTTAGCGCATTTTAAGCCCGCCTCAAGGCTAAACGCTTGGCCGAAGCTCGGTTCGGAGCTTAATAATCGGCCGCAATATGCGCACCTCCAGCCACCGCCCCACCTGCATGCCAAGCACCTGTTCCACAACAGGCAGGCCTTAACTACACGGTGAAAAATTGTTCCCTAAGTTTGGATATCCCAAAAACGAGTTGAGTTTCAAAATACCGAAATTTTAGCAAGCCGCACATCGGGCATCGGGTTGATATGTGAAAACCGACATTTTGTTGTTCGTCAGCTTTATGATATAGAGGTTCGAATCTATTGAAATTTGATGGTTATAGAAAATAAAGCTTCTGAAGTATGGACCCTACATTGGACATGTGAAGAGAATAAATAGACTTAACCTTAACCCTATGAAAAACTTCATATATAAGATGGTTTTGGGGAAAGTATTTTGGTTTCCTATCATTTGTATCCCTCGCACACGGAATTTTCCAAATCAATACAATAACTTCAACTTACACGTAAAGTTAGGAATCCAAAAATTCGTTTAACGCATATACCCAAAAATCTGTCTATAAAATATTTTGAGTAAATGTTTTCATTTCAAAAAATTTTCAAAAAACTTTCTGTATAAATATTCAAATTGCCAAATGTTTTTCAGAACCATTGCTATGGAAACTTCCACAATTTGCCCTTTCCAAAAATTTTCAAAAGTTTTTCCCATTTCGTTAATTTGAAAATCTTAAAATCAAGTCAAATAAGATTTTTTCCATTGTATCCATCTCTAAACTGAACATCTCCAGATTCGCATAAAGCAACGCAATGTGTGGAATTAAAGTGTACCCAATTTAAGGATCCCCTAGAACCAACTATATAAAAACATTATCTTTAGTTATTAAAAATCTTAAGCAAATCAAAGCAGAAACTCTGGGAAAACTGCTGGGAAAACTGATACGCGCGAAAATTTTCCGAAAACATAGATCCATGTTTTCAATCATAACTTATTCAAATTTTAAGTTTCAGTTAACATTTTTCATCTTCATTTCAAACAACAAAAAAAAAAACGAATTTTTTTTTCAGTGTAGCTGCTCGACCCAAAGCATTCCCTTGGCAACCCCTCATAACAAGCTGCAACATCTTTTGGTCATATGCCACGTTAATTGGCTGCAGGCGCCAATCGATGATGGCTAACTGTAAAACATAACTGTCAAGCACACCCCCTACCCCTTCCTCACCCTCACACACACACACACACACACACACACACACACACACTCGTACACACATACAGAGACACCTGCTCAACACAGTTCATTGCTTATCATATTTGCTCTGAGGTCAACTGAAAACTGTTCGGAATTCACACAATGAAAGCGTGTAAAAACTCGGTTCAAAGGGTTCGACGGGGAAAGGGATTGGAACCTCAACTGGGCAATAGAACCCCAATGAGGTAGAGGTATAATAGTTTGATGGCAAGTTTGATGAGTTCCATTCCATAAGACATGTCATAAAAACATCGAACTCAAATTTTAAGGAATGGATATATGAAATTAAGCATATATCTTTTTTGGAATAGTCTTCTGAGTCAAGAATTCGCTATATCTAAAACTCAAATCACATTAAATTGCTTCAGCTTCAACCAAAGCTAAAGAGTGTTCAAAGGATCCACATGTTTCATTCCCACCATTCCATATAAAATCGGTTTCTCTTTTATCGTATCAATTACAATCTTAATCATAAAATAAATCACATTTTATATAAACAAAAATAAAGCATATTTGAACAATTAAATTTAGGCAATTTACGCAAACAAAGCGAAACGCTGGAATGAAACACCGTTGTGCCATTTGCAAGCAGCGCTATTAGCGAACTTGACCTCATCGAGAGGGCAACAAAAACTAACCTGACCAAAACTCAATTGACTTAACCTCAGCATCTGTGGCATCTGCTATGATGCTATGATAAGTGTTTCGGCACCCCCGAAATGGGCCACTTCGAGGCAAAGTGTTTACATGCGTCCAAATTATGGGGCCTTCGGTGAGTAGAAACTGTGTTGTTTTTGTTGTTGTTCTCGATGTTTTAAATGTTGTTCCGAAAATTTAGACAAGCGTTTTATTGATTTTCGTATAGATGCCACAGATCATTTTATGGTGCAACATTAACACACAATAAATTTTGTGGCAAGAGCTTGGCTATCGATCAAATCATAAAAGATATATGGTCATATCATGGAGTGGGTGGCAGGGGTTAGGTATTCCCAGTTGATCATGTAAAATGTGTAGGACTTCATAAAGTTAATTGAGATGGCTGTAAATGATATATTGAGTTCAGTGTAAAGTGATAGATCCACCTGTTCTGGCTGTTCAGTTGTCTTGTACATATGTTCATCTGTCTGTCTGTCTGATGATACTGTCAGATGCTTGATCAGTTGAATTATTTTAATTAGAACTGACTCTAACCTCTAAGCTTTTATCTGCTCAAGAGCTTGTCTATCTATGTGTCCGTCTGACTTCCTAAGCGTCTGAGCATTTAGCCATGTATCTTATATGGACGTGTTATCTTATTCTGCATCCGTACAGTCTCATTGTTCTGTATGTTGATTCCTTATCTTTTCCATTCTCATGCCCTTAATCTGATCTGCAGTTTATATTTCCGTCTGTCCACCTGTCCGCCTATCCATCTATCTGTCTGCAGGTTCCTCGAAATTTCTTATCTGCCCTTTCTAAACCTGCATTACTGATCAGATGGAGGCATAGCAGACCCCATAAAGTAACATATAAATATAACATAGAGCTATCACCTGAACAATTTGGATAAATGGTTATGGACTCCGTTTATATACTCTGCAGAATGGAATATCTCAATAATTTGACCTTTTTATTGTACCTTAAACAAGCACGATTTCATAACGAAATCCGACCAATGATTAATCTATTCCTCTCATCTTAAAAATCAAAAAAATTCTATAAATTCTATGCGGAAGTTTGTAAAGCATATTTTATAGTTAAGAGTCTGAATTAGCAAAGTTTCCTATATGTATTTTCAATAATTTCTAACAATTATGATAGTTCTCCCATGATTTAATTGTTTTGTTCTCAATCGATCCGCAAATGTTTTTATTGTGTCAAAGCCTGATGCACTAATTTCCTTTATTTCAGCTTCCTTCCCTGAAGAAATTGTTTTAAGCGGATGAATTTCAAGTCCTACGCCACAACCTAGTTTTTCTATGTTCACAATACATTTATGTTGTAATCCCTGTAATGAGTCGAAGCAAATCGTCAATTGATACCAATTCAAATTCATGATACCAATGATGCTCCATATAAGCGTTAGAATCATTTTCTTGTTGTTCTAAATACTTGACAGAAATCAAAGAACTATATGTTTGTATATAGAACAAAAGTTGACCTAGAAAGTTCTCTAACCCGATTCAGTGTCAATTAAAGTCATTTCCCCGAATTTGCATCAAATGTTTTGGGAAATAAACGAAATGATTCGAAATGAAATGAGTTGATGGATAGATCTCTGGCAGATGCTTTGCGTTTTACCTGGCCAAAAAGACGAATCGTAAAAGTGGAATTTGGTATTTGGTATATGGTATTTGGTATATGGTATATGGTATTTGGTATTATAGCTCTGCTCCTGAGTAAATATTTAGAAAATAATAAAACTGAAATTTTAATGCACTGCAGCAGCAGCAGCAGAAGCAACAAAAGCAATGGGCATTCGAGGGGGCGGGGCAGTGGGCGCTGGGCGTTGAGCGTTGGGCGTAGGGCGGTGGGCGTGTCGTTTCGCTGCTTACCTTGGCGCTTGGCTTAAGCTGCCGTGCGTCGTCGTGATGTGGGCCATGCAGGCGATCCATTAACTTACTCCAAAAACGCACTTTGCTTCCACTTGGATTAACACTTGGATACAAATTGAGTTCCCCCTACGCTCGGATACATATAGATAGATGGATAGATAGATAGATCGATAGATAGATAGATGGATGGATACAACAGGGAGTGGTGTGAGGGAAGGGCGGCTGCTGCGGGTGTATGTGTGTGTCTGGGCGGGAGAAGGAGTGTTAAAAGTGGGAGTGGCAGCCATTATGTACATGTGCAAAAAACACAAAAGGTTGACACACAAACAAAGGGGAAAGGGGGTGTGGGCATATTACGTATACGTCACATATATGGGGTCTGGCAAGAAAGTCATGTCGCTTGATTGGAATGTTGGAAAAACTATATAATATATAGCAAAAAGTCGTAAATTTTTAATTAAATGAAAAATAGGCGACATGACTTTCTTGCCAGACCAATATATATATGCTGTTAGTGCTGCTGCTGCTGTTGTTCTTGTTGTTTCTCTTGTTGTTGTTGTTGTATCTAAGAGGGGGCATTCTAGATATAAGTACACGTATTTATGCAGACAGTCCAGATATATGTCTATATATCTATACATCTCTCTCTATATATATTTATTTATATTTATATTTAAATTCGAAATGACAAAAGAAATGAAACGAAACGAAATGAAACGAAAACGAAACAATTTTCTATTTTCTATTTTTCACTTTTTTTTATACTTTTCTTTTTGTATTTTTCTCCACAGCATTATGGCCTGCGGGGGGCACGCGGGGCAACATTTGTCGCCACACATTTTTCACATATTCAACAAAAAGTTGAACAAAAAAAAAAATTGGAAAAAAAAGTGGAAATTGTCACAAGAACTCATGAATTCCACACGAAAGCACACAAACACACAACGTAAGATACAAGATACAAGTGGAATAGGGGGCGGGGGGGGACTGGGGCTGGTGCTCGGGGGGACGGGTGGCGACAGACAACAACAAACTTGGAGGTTGGAGAACGTAAACGTAAACGTAAGACCAGTGGCAAGAGTGGGGCAAGAGTGTGGCCAGAGTGGGGCAACGGCGAGCGGCACATATTTAGCTTGTTGCCTCGCCGGTGGCACGGGGGCGGCTGCTGAGGGGGTGTTATGGTATCTACTGGCTAGTCTACTAGTCGGCGGTTTGGGGGACGGTTTGAGGGGGGCGATTGGGGAGCTGGGGACGTCATCGTGCGACACTTTTCACATCATTTGACTGAGGGGGCTTAATTGCCGCCTCTTTGGCTTTTGAACAACAACACTGCACGGCACCGTGGGCCAAAATGCGTTTGGCCGAGGCAACAAACACACACAGACACAACACAGGCACAACACAACACACAACACAACACAAAAGAGTGTAAAAAAAAAATATTGTTATAAAAGCAACGAAAGGAACAAAAAGAGAGAATTTTTGGTGGAAACGCACTGGAAATTCTTTTGGACGTTTCGCGATTGTGGGGCAAGTGCGAAGCGTTCACCGGCGTGCGCGTTACTGATGAGGATCGGCTGCGGCTGCGACTGCGACTGCGACTACGGCTACGGCAACGACTACGGCCTGCTCGACGTACCGGACCCGGCTGTGGCGATGGCGGCTACGGCGGCGGAGGCTGCTGCGACTGCGACTGCGTCTATGGCGTTTTTGAGCAAATCCAGCGCAGGTTGCTGTGGGTGGCTCCGTCTCTGTGTGTGTGTCTGTGTGTCTGTGTGTCTGTCTGTCTGTCTGTCTGTCTATGTGTGTGTGTGTGTGTATGTGAGTCAAACGCCAACGTCAACGGCCAACGGCCCAAAAGAAAAACCAGCTAAAACCGCCTCAAAGTGCGTTCATGCGGCAAACGTTTAGATGATCTGAACAAAAACATAAAACAAATTTTGCTGATGAAACCAATTTGTGATACGCATTAAAAATGCTCGACTGGCACACACCCCCTGTGCGCCACCTCGGCACTTTTCATGAAATCCCGCCACGCATAAACGCCGCTGCCAACGACCAGCCTTGCCCAATTGTCTCGAATTGCAACAGAACTGCAGGTCAGCAACGCCTCGGACTGCCTCGGCCTTGTCGCAGTTCACTCCAACTTGCGCAACTTCTGGGAACTGGCTGAGCACTGATAGATAACCATGTCAGTAAGTAGATGAGTTAAGGTTAGGAATAGTACCAGATCAGGCGATTCCTCGGTTGGGCATCGCCAATTGCCGGCCGCCAAGTGTTCGTGTAGTCGAAATTGTTGCGTTGGCTCGTGGCAAATGTTTATAAAGCAATTAAACCAATAGTCGAATAGTTCCACAAGCATATTCAATACTCGATCATCTATCTGTAGGTGCCCATTAAACTTTTTGCACACTTTTGCAACAACAAATCGATTTGTACTCTGTACAATTTCTTAGATATTCGCATATACACCAAATTATAGGGTATCACAAGTCGTATATACACAACTGTAGTATTGTCTAAGAGGTTCTGTATATACGCATTCATCTATGGGCCTCGGTGGACTTTTGGATAGCCCACTGTTCCAACAAACAAGAGGTGTGGGTTCGAGTCCCACTCATGTACTTGCCATGATTCTCCTATAGGATTTGAAATCCACCAACGTAAAAAAGATCTTCAATAAAGCAAGCAGAAATAAATTGATATTGAAAAGCTCATCGATGATCAGGGGAGTATCCTATATTTCATAGTTTCATTACCAAAAAAATCGTATGTAAAATTTCAAAAAATTTCTACCAAGTTGAAAATCAAAAATTTCAACTGCTATCAAAATTTTTTAATCTGAGAATATACAATATATTATCTAAAAGAATATTATCTAAGCTTCTATCTGCCAGATGACATTTTTGCATGCATTTTTTACCCTTTTCCATTTTGACCTGTTTTCGGAATTTCTCCGACTTATAACTTCGGTGTTTATAAGCCAATCTTTCTGAAATGATCAGGATTGTTTTATGATAAAGAAATGAATATACATTCACAAATTCAAAATAAATTTAAACAGAAAAAGAGGAATACAGATAGATGAACAAATCTAGGAAAATGACGGAGAATCGAGATGGCATCATCTACCAAATTCTCCAAGAGCTCTTGTCGATCTGTAACACCTCGATCAACACAGTCGTAACACCCTTTGTTAGTGTACAATAGCCAAAAGATAAATATACTCTTTGATATCGCAATTTTGAGCTGATTTTAAGTTCAAATTTGTTTGAACTTGCTCGAATAAATAAATAAATACATTTCAGTTAGTTCCCCCATCAAATTGGACATCAATTGAAATGTCAGCAAAAGTGTTTTTAATTTCCATCAAAATTTTGTATTGCCCATAAAGAGAACTGTCAATAAACATACTCAAAATCTTTGTATATATCATTAATGTGCATGTATAATATGGAAACTTGTCAATTTTTATGTTCCTCCGAGGAAAAGCTAATGGCAAAACTATTGATTACACAAAGCAAATGTCGCTAACGAGTTAAGTTTTGCTCTAAAGTTTACTGATAAGAACTCAGTGGGTGGAGGGGGATAGGGCGGATTGTTAGTGGGTTGGGGGTAAAGGGACCTTAGTCGACCTTCATCAGGGAAATGAGCGATGCAAAATGCAATTTTACAATTTTCAAAAAGCAAAACGCATTTCTGCACTATTTATTACAATATTAGATAGAAATTTTTGTAGTTTCATGCGGCAAAATGAGGTTAATGATGACGTTTTGGGGGGGTGGGCTATGGATATGTATATAGTTAGATAGTCATTGCTTATCGGCTAAATCAATCAACAGTTTATGGCCATAACAATTACCAGAAGCCGAGCACGACCTTCACTCGCTTTTCTCGCTATTTTCATAAGTTTTCTTTTCTTTTCCCCGCAGCTGAGAGAGATTCACAAGATTGCGTAAAGCAGACAGACAGACGGACAGACGAGACAGACGGGACAGACAGGCAGACAGACAATGTGTGTGTGTGTGTGGGTGTGCGGGAGCAACTATGCGTTTGAGATACTTTTTCGAGATTGAGATACATTCTGCAGACGCGTTGAACTAGCCGACTCTTGCCTTGTTTTCGTCAATTGTCGACAAAATATCGTTTTTAATGCGCCTCTATATTTGTTTGAAAAGTCCCCCAGACCCCCAGATCCCCAGGCCCCACAGTCCCCCCGAGAGTGCGGAGTGTGGGGAAGGGGAACTGTGGTTCGATTTTTGTGAAATGCCAAGAATTATTTTAATGCATTTTCAGCGGCGGCATTTTCAAGGCAACGATTGATTATTGTTCCCATCGATTGTTCGATTCTCACATGATTCTGTTGATGGGTTCAATCTTCTCCGACTTCATCTTGTTTTTGGCCATTTCGAGGCGCATTTAATTGAGTCATTGGGGCTTATTCGCTTTCAGCGCTCACCAAGTGTTCAGCTGATTGATGAATCGCCCCGAACTGCGCACCTTGCAACACAGCAACAACCTGCACACACAACACCCTGTGACGTCAGCACTGACACAATAACCCTCATAAGTACTTCTTTGTGTCTGTGTGTGTGTGTGCCCGTGTGTGTGTCTGTGTCTGTGGCACTGGCAGTGAAAGCGGCCAAAACAAAACAAAAATATGGCCAAGTGCAGCTGGCCGAGGGGGGCCGTAGGTGGGTTCGCGCAATAAAAACATTTGCAGTGCAACATGCCAATGCAACATGGCATAGCAACACTTTCTCGGGCTGTTCTCGATTTCGATTTCGCCTCGAAAAAGCTAAAGCGAAATTTAAGGAGCACAAAAAGTCATATGCTAACTTAAGTTGGCAGAAAGTCTGGGATCTTCTTGGTTTTTAGTAAAATAATCAATAATTTATAGGGTATTTCTAACCTAGTACTATTAATCAGATTTCGATTTCGCCTCGAAAAAGCTAAAGCGAAATTTAAGAAGCACACAAAGTCATCTAAAGAGGCAGAAAGTTAGGCATCTTCTTGGTTTTTACTAAAATAATCAATATTTATAGGGTATTTCAACCCTAGTACGTACCTAATAGACGTACCTTAGTTAACACTTTTATTGATACTCCCTCAAAACCTCACGATAATCGAATGACTGACAACCGAAATATCGCAGACATATGATACCGACATATAAAAATATTATATAGCTATACAAATGTCGATCAAACTAGAAAAACTTTCGAATTCGTTCCTGAGCTTGGATTTATATATATTAAAAATATTATGAAACTATACACATATCGATTGCATTAAAAAACTACTTTTGATTTCGGTCTAAAGCCCAGTAAAACATATTTTCAAAAAAATATACATTCGAATTATCGTGATTATTGATAAATCGAATTTAAATCAACAATCAGCACCTTGATTTATGAAAAATCTTGGAAATTTGATATATTTTTATGAAAGAAAAGCTTGAGAAGCAAAACAAAATTATATTCTATATGTGTGACTACCTAAATCGCTCAATCATCAAGCTTCAAAAACTTTTCGAATCTGTGGAATTCCACCAAAAAAGGAAAGGAGAAAAAACTGCCGAAAAAAATATTAAAATTGAGCAGGTAGATGCACCTTCATGAGTTCCTGATCATGAAGGAGGTTAAACAGTTCACCCTGAATTTCCAACCATACTTCTTGCAAGTAATCAAAGCATCATATTATATCTTCGAGGTAATGCTATATCAATTTCCAATTTCTCTCTTTCTAGTTGATTTTCCTATAAAAAATTATAGCAAAAGCAAGAAAAGTAATGACTACATCTAAAAATGGATGTTATATACCGAAGTATATTTTCCAGCAAATATCTCTTATATTCAAGCAGGAGGTAATATTTTTTTGCTCCATTTAAATTGCAATATCTTTGGAGAAGCAACTAATATAAGTTCAAAGTTTCCATACCTCAAAGATATTATCAAATATCAGTCAAAATATTTACAAATTTGGATGATTTTACACAATGTTAGATAGGGGGCGTGCTTTCAAACCCTTAGCCTAGACACAAACCATGCATGCACTTATTGCCAAGCTTGGCAATGTTAACGTTTAACGGTAAATGGTTGCAAAACTCACCTGCAAAGAAAAGAAATTGGGAAAAGAATTTTCATTAGTCAAGAATTCGGAATTGTTTCAAATTTTTCATTTCTTTTTTGCTCTTCTTTCTTATGTCAAAGTGGTTGAGGTTAGGTGCTGACGTCACAGTCGCTGCTGACCGGGTGACCTCTTTCGAGTGCGTAAGTTCAAGGGACATTGACACAATGCCATCAGAGGGCAACTGTGACGTCAAAGAGCTTTCAAAAGCTGCGCGCTTGGCGATCAGCGACAGAGCTTTTGGCTGAAGTAAACAGGCGAAAGCTGCGCCATTTTGCAAGGCGCCATCTTTGTGTAAGCTTGTGGAACACATGTGCTTAGCTTTTCGTCGCTTTTCATCACTTTTCAACGCTTTTCTTCGAATTTCCAGAGCTTTGGCTTTTCGAAAATTTCAACAAGTTTTGCAACGCTTTTGCATTGCAGTCGGTCAGCGTCGGCGTCGACGCCGCTGCCGCTGCCGAAGTCGACTTCGCTGCAAAGCTAACGGCATTTGTTGCTCAACAGCAGCTCGGCGCGAGCACGTGCTACTCGCAGTCGGCTTCGGCTTCGGCTTCGGCTGCGGCTGCGGCTTGGACTCGCCTTCGGAGCGCCTTCGCGTCGGCTGCTGCGGCAATTGATGCCTGCTCGTTCGTCCGTTCAGCTGTTCGTCCTTTCGGTCCACCGCCCCCCTCCCCTGGAGGACAGTCCTCCTCTGCTTGCATACTAACGGCTGGGGTGGCATCCCCTCAGTAGCTTCGTGCGTATCTGCTGTGCGCCACGCCTCCCGCCCCACGCTCAATAGCTCAGCCTCGACCGAGTCTCACGCTCCACTACCCTATCTTTCTCACTTGTGACTGACTGACTGAGTGTGTGTGCGAGTGTGTGTTGGCTTAGACATAATACGAGGGTTGCCTTTGTAGTTTAAAAAGAGTTTCCTTCCATTTTCATAAAGGCCCTGTACAGTTCTTCTGAAAACTTGTTTTCCATTGTAAGTCAAAAATATATCGATAATGTGTATCGAAACTCATTCTCATGACCTCCCATAGAGAATTTTAAACGTTCCCTTTTTAAAATTGACATCCCCATTATATTTGTACATAGCCCAAATCCTGACTCTAGTTCAAATTTTTTATTAAATATTGTATCCAAGGAATGGTAGCGGTACACGGATCTCTATATTTCTATTAGTTGTTGGAATTAGTTTTCTTTTCAGCTTTGAGGCTTTATTGTTATAAATCGATTATTCAAAGTATTTCTCATTTCTAGACTCTACTTTTAACCAAATTTCTGTCAATTTTCGGATACCAGCTCTGAAGAACCGCTCATCTTTTAATGCGATCCATGCATCGATACATATTTTTGTTCCCTCGTAAGAGCTGAAGTGCCAGTAAGCCAAACCATGTGCTATCGATCGTCAAATATGGTAATCAGAAGGAGCACTGTCTGATCTATACGACGAGTCGTGAAGGATTTCCCGTCAAAGTGTTTCCAAGTAAGCTTTAACGACTATACTATCATGTGGTCGAGCGTTGTCGTACGGCAATATTACTTTGTCCGAAAATTGCGGACGTTTTTCTTGCAATGCTCGGCTTAAATGCATCAATTGCCGGAATACCGGGATAGGCTCGCTTGGTTTCAGCAGCTCTAAATTCACTACAACCAGCTGGTCCCACCGTATACACAGCATACGATTCGACCTAAGAATGCTAGGGTTTCTCGTCAATGATAAGCCATGACCGGGGTACCGATACGATGCCCGACGTTTGGGATAATCATAATGGACCCACTTTTCACCAACATTTCAAATGACTAATTCACTCTGAGTATATTTCAGAAATCTTCAAAACTTTATAAGCAACCCTCGCCGAATATAAACGAGTGGGAAAAAAGTGCTGCACTGCCGGCTCAGGATGCTGGTGCTACGTGCCAGACTTCCAACTTCGCAATTCTCACAGCCGCCTGCTGGTTTTTATTTTATTGTCTGCTGTCGAAACTCTTGATCCGCCGTAAGGACTGCCACCACTCCCACTCCCAGTTCCAGCACCAGGCCCATCCTCCCACACCATCAGCACGCACACACTGAGAGACACACAGGCAGACAGGCGGACAGGCGGACTGGCGGACTGGCGGACTGGCGGACAGGCGGACAGAGGGACAGACATTCCTGTGGGTTATTGAACAGCAGCGGCAATAAGCGCCAAGCCGAGCTACTCCTGGGCCAAGTCGGCGTTACGCCGCGTCGTCCTCATAAATATGCAAGCGAAATGCAAACGAACTAAACGAACCAGCCCCAAAAACAAAAACGGAACAAAAAATTGTTAAAGGAAGCGCCAGCAACAACAACAACAACAACAACAACAGGAGGAGGAGGAGGAGGACCAAGGACAACAACAACGTTAAACGTTGCCTTGTTGAAAATTTCAACTCAATCCACAGGCGTGACAATGGGGCGTGTGAATATTTAAACTGTTCAATTGCCACGCCCACAGCGCCAATTAAGGCATTTAAATAAAGCAGGAGAAGAAGAAGAAGCAGAAGCAGATGAAGAAGGCGCTGGAATTGTTGCTTTGGCTACAGCGATTTGGTCAAAATATATTGCCCGGAATGCTTATAAAGGACCCTCGATGAAACCACTTGGTGGACCCCGAAACGTTTGTCAAATGAATCAGCTTGGAATTAAAACAGCTCGGGAGGGGAATTAATTGATTCTTGTGAAAGGGATTATGTTCTTTTCGTGGAAAGGCTTAGCTTTTAGAAGAACTTCACAATGATAACAGAAAAATGGAGCTTGCTTTTGAGGATATATTCAAATTTGAAGCTTGGGTTAAGTTTTGCCCTCTATAGACCGAGATATTGGAACTGTGTGGCTATGAAAAGATACTGAAATTTTGAAAATTGATTTGTTTTATATTGTCTGGGGGTCTCGGTAGCCCAGTGCATAGCGCACTGGCTTGCCAAACAAAGAGACGTACGTTCGATTCCTGCTCAGGTC
>JBANCY010000303.1:0-35136 GCA_037040045.1 Phorticella flavipennis | reverse complement strand
TAGCTATCGCACGATAACGATAATACACCTGCAAGTGTTGCTCTACTCCAACAATTGCTGCTGCAGCTGTGTGTGTGCGTGTGAGAGTGTGTCTTATTGTTTTCCTTTCATTCTTCTTTAGGTTGATTTTCGCCTCGTTCGAAATCAACTTTACAAACCTCATTTAAATTTTCCCGCTCACCATTGCTGCACACTCGCCAGATGGCGCTTTGTGCATGCAACAACAACATGTTGTCAGCTGCCGCAGCAACTATCGATAGCTATCGCACGATAACGATAATACACCTGCAAGTGTTGCTCTACTCCAACAATTGCTGCTGCAGCTGTGTGTGTGTGTGTGTGTGAGAGTGTGTCTTATTGTTTTCCTTTCATTCTTCTTTCGGTTGTTTTTATTCATTTTTACACTTCGCCTCGTTCGGTTCGGTTCGCTTCGGCTCGCTGTCCGCCCGCAGTTTGGGGCCAATTTTGTCGCCGCGCGCATTTTGTTTAATTTTTTTAACGATTTTGATTATAATTTTTAGTTTTTTTTTGTTTTGTGTGTTGCCTGCTGATTTACAGTTAACAACAAATGCGTAAAACAAATGTAAATAAAACAAACAAATACAACAAAAACAATAACAACCTGCCCACTGTGTTGTGTGTGTGTGTGTGTGTGTTTACAAGCCGCTTTTTGTTTTTGTTTTTGTTAATAACAAATTAATTAATTTAACACAAATTTGCCAAATAACAACAACAATCACAACAACAACAACTAGTTGCAACCACAACGCAACGTCGACGACGACGCCAACGTCAACGTCGACAGCCATTGAAAATTTCACCGAAAAAAAAACAAAATTAAAACAAAAAAGTAAAAAAATATATAAAAAAAAAACAAAAACAACAAGAAAGCTAAGATTTTTGTACTAAAAACATTAAATGCAAAACGTGACGAGTTTATTTAATTAATGCAACAACAACAACAACAATTACAAGTGGGCAGCGGCAGATGACGTCGCTGTCGCTGTCGCTGCTGCTGTCACCGTCGCAGTTGGCGTCGCTGTCGCGCCGACGCTGTCACAACGCATTTTGTGTGTATTTACAATGACAGTGGGACGAAACACATTTGTCCCAGTTGGAAAAACCAAACCATAAATTAGATTGAAAAAATAGAGGAAAAAATATAAAGATTACATTTTTTCATTAAATAACTAGTTTGAAAAAGAAAATATATTTATACATTTAAGATATTCTCTTTTATTATTATTATTATATGACCATAACAACCATTGGGTCACATCCTGAAGGACTATTTTCCTTTCTTTGGATTTCAAGTCCTACGCCACAACCTAGTTTTTCTAGGAGGGTCATGCCTATCAACATGGGGGGGGGGGGAATCGACCTCTTGCTTGCCAGAGAGTGCGCTATCCACTGGTCCAAAATTTTCCCCTGATTTACAAAAAAAAAAAGTATAAAAATTTGAGATTTTGGCAACTTTTTTTGAAGTTAAAATATTTTGATATTAATTTTTACAGAAAATTAAAATTCATCTGCACATTTGTCGGAAATATAGTTCATATATAAGCGCTCCCCATTTAACTGTCATATAATTAGATAAAAGAATATTTTGCCTATATTTTCCATGTTTTGGAAGCTTTTCCAATTAAATTTCTCACACACTTAAGATCGTTTATGATATAACGTTCCTACAAATTTGAAAAAGTTCGATCCATAAACATAGAAAAAATTATAGCATATTCCCTACTCTAAATATCTTCTGAAACATAAGCAAATAATGCTTCAGACTAACCCTATATGTTTATTATACTCACATAATAATAATAATACTTGAGTATTATAAACAGTGTTAATAAGTTCGGCGGTTCGAAGCATCATTTGAGCAAATATTGGGTAATATTCTTAGAAGCTCTTAATGAAACCGAACATCATTTGTTTTATGTACCTAAAGGTATTACTTCGGAGCTCCAAAACTTTTTGAAATTTTCAGAATTTGCTACATCAAAAATAAGATTAAAAACACTGCCACTCTTATAAAATACGGCTAAAAATAGAACCCTAAATAATACCCATCAAAATTTCTTAGCTAAGCAAAGTTTTATGTATATTTTGTACTTTTTCTCACTTTTTTCCTCTTAATTCTCGATTGGAAGTTAATCAAACAAAACTTGTGTGACCAAATAACAGATTTTCTCAGAGTAGAAATTGGCTCCAAATGGAAGTATCATATTACATAATGGGGAACAAGTGTTTCTCGTGTTTACAGAACTTGAATCAGTCTCCTTACTTATAAGTTCAAAAGCCAGTTTTATCTTTAACTTTGATTGTAAGTTGCCCGAGGTACAAATTTTGGGATATTTAATATAAATAGTATATTTGACTCATCCCAAAAAGTGTCTTTATTGTAAATTGAATGTGGGTTTTTTGTTAGGATCTCTGTATATATGTTTATATTTTCCAATTTTCTTGGTAAAATGTGTTGAAATTAAGATGAAATTCTTAAGTTCGTTTCTCTTCTTAAATAATATAAGGATTTGCTATATCTCTTATCATATTTATTTACGCTATAATTCCTGAAATATGTTAGGTAATACTTTTATATATTGCTTATGGTTTCTCACAATATGGCAAAACTTTCAACAGTTAATGTTCTTAAACAATATTTGTATGCCTCTTAAATATGATAGGTAGCACTTTTATACAGATAAATTTAATATAATCTCAAATTACAAGGATTATTATATCTTTTATCTTAGTCTTATATCTTTTATCATATTAATAGAAGGATTTTAATACATTTTAACATATTTGTTCGACATGGTTCCTGAAATATGATAGGTAACACTTTTTGTTCCTAAAAAACGATATGGCAACTCTTTTTTTTAGCAATTGCTCTTAATATGTTCTTGAACAATATAAAAATTGGTAAAACTTCTATCATTGGGGCCTCTGTGAGCCAGCGGATAGCGTACTGTCCCGCGAATCAACAGGAGTGGGTTCGAATCGCACTCATGTCGATAGATACAACCCACCCAGAAAAACAAGGTTGTGGCGTAGGATTTGAAATCAACCCACGTAAAAAAAGTTCTTCAGTGAAGGAAGCAGAAAAAATAGACAAATAGTGCTTCAGGCTTTGACCCAATGGGTCTGTTATGGCCATATAATAATAATAATAATAACTTATGATCTTAATATATTTGCTCTAGTTCTTAAAATGTGATAGGTAACACTTTTTGTATATGCTAGTTTCTGAAAATCTATATGGCAACCCTTTTTTAAAATTTAAAGATACGGCAACACTTTTTTTAATTTATAGTGTTGCCAAGTTTTTGACTTGATGAGATTTCTATTCATAGGATTTTTTTCAGGAGAAATTTATTCGAATTATCGCGATTTTCGATTAAGCGGAGGACAAATTATCGGGATTCGACTGGACACTATATAACCTAAAATATTTCCTTACACATGATGTGGTAACCCTTTTTGTACCCTGATTGAAAAAGTGGGAAAAAGGAATGTATGTAACAGGCAGAAGGAAGCATGGCAGACCCCATAACGTGTATACTTATGGTTATGACCGTTATGACCGAGTCGATATAGCCAAACCCGTCTGTATGAAATTTTGTATACCACGCCCCCCTCGCCCGATAACGGATTAAAACGATTTTTGATAAAATGGCCATAACTTTGGCATTTATAGAGCTAACGACATCAAATTTGGTAAAGAGGGTCATGATTAGAAACTGCAGAATGGAATTTCCCAAAATTTTGATACACCCCTGCATTTGCGCCGGAAAGTGACGAAAAGCGTAGAGCAGCCGCAATTTTTATGTAAGAGTTGTGAAATTTGGTATGTGGGTGCCCAAAGATACGATGTAGGAGAAGGCATTCAAAATTTTTTCCCATCCCAATTTGGTTCCCCCTAAATTAATAAGAAGGGGGCCTCAGTGAACCAGTGGATAGCGCACTGTGCCGCCAAACAAGAAGTGCGAGGTTCGAGTCCAGCTCAGGTCGATAGGCATGACACTCCTAGAAAAACGCCACTCCTGTGGCGTAGGATTTGATTTCTACCCATGTTAAAAGAGTTCTTCAGTGAAAGAAGCAGAAATAAAGGGAAATAGTGATTCAGGCTTTGACCTGAAGGGGTTGTTATGGTCATATAATATTAATAATAAATCATATCATATATCAAAATGGTTCGCATTTTATTTTTCGCCTGTGTCAAATGTCACGTGGCCCACTGTGCCTGCAGTATATGTGTGTGTGTGTGTGTGTGTGTGTGTGTGAAAAGGGCGGCGACTGTTGTTGTTACTTTTATAACTAATTTCATTTGTTTTACTTTTACCACAAAAGAGATAGAAGAAGAGAGAGAAGAGGAAGAAGAGAGAAGAGCGCAGAGCATAAAAGACAACAACAATAGCAACAACAACATTGTAATTGTCATTTTGCGGACGCGCAGTTATTTCGTAACAACAACAACAAGCAGCAACTGCATCGGTTGTAAAGCGCCGTTATTACACACACAACACACACACACACGCACTCTATCCCACTCACACACACACATGTGTGCAGCATGTGCACTCACACACATACACACACACACACACACAGGCAAGCGCACGCACTTGTGCGTGTCCCGCCCGCTGCGCTTGCACCACACGCTGCAACGCCATCGTCGGCCGCGGCAGCAACGTCGGCGTCAGCGTCGTTCGTGTTGCGCTCGTGTTTCGTTCGTTTTCTACCTGCAGCTTTCGCTCTCTCTCTCTCTCTCACTGTTGCTGTTTCATGCTCTCATTTTAGAAGGTTGTCCTGTGGCACTACCGTGGTACTTCTCGATTTAGTTTGTGTCGGGAGATCAAACCAAGAGGTCTATTTGTGCTCTACTTTTTTTTTTTTTTTTTTGTGAAAATAAAAACGAAATTGTGCGAATTCTAAACCCAAATCAAAAATTACCAAGGTAATAATAATATACAGTCGAAACCCGATAATTTGTCCCCGGCTTAATCGAAAACCGCGATAATTCGAATAAATAATGTGGTCCCCTGAAAAAAAAACCCTATTAATAGAAATCTCCTTAAATCGAAAACTCGTCTAAATTGAAAAAATTTCAATCCCTTTGGCATTGCAAATTATCGAGATTATTTTGTGATTTGTAATCCACCGGGTATATCTATAGTAAAAATATAATCAAATTTATAGGTTAGAATGCCGCAAATAAATATAATACGTACAAAAACACAGATGAAATTGTGACAAGTGTGTTTTAATATTACATTAGATCTCCAAATGCTCTACGTTTGATTCTTCTAATCACTCTTCTTCCTGCAAGTTCAGTCTTTCTAATATTCGTGTGATATTCAGATTTATAGAGCTTCGCCATATTGCATTTCATCATAATTTTTTTGTTGCGGTAATGTAAAATCGGAAAAATATAAAAAAAGAAGAAACCATTCCCAACAGAATACCTTGTAGCCTGTTTGTGCCATAAATTCTTAAATATCTGCGAAAATAGTCCGTAATCCGATCTTCATCAATTTTTCAGAATTACATTTTTCAGAATTACATCTTACAGAATTACATCTGTTCGAAGAATTACAACTATTAGCAATTTTTTTTTTTTTTTTTCATTTCAAGGTTAAACAGAATCGCGATCAAGAACCTTTGAATATCCGAACGATTTTTATTCAAAAACGCTTAAAATATTTTCAACAAGCTTCTTAAATTAAATGAATCAGTGTTAGGGTTATCCGACTCATGTCGATATTGGCATGGCACTCCTAGAAAAACAAGATTGTGGCGGAAGATTTAATATCCATCCACGTAATAAAAGATCTTCAGAGAAAGAAGCAGAAAAAAGACAAATAGTGCTTCAAGCTTTGACTCAATGGGGTTGTTATGGCCAAATAATAATAATAAGTAATAAATTTGGCGTAGAATTTGGAATCCACCTACGTAAAAAAAACAGATCTTCAAGGAAGTCAGAAATAATGGAAAAAACGGTAGGGTTGTTATAGCCACTTCTTTTTTTTAACAAACTTGGTTATAGCCATAAATTAGATAGGTAATTTTTAAAGGACAATTTTTTTACCACTACCAAAAGCAATCTTCTTTATTGTATTCCTTTATTTTAACTGGTACCAGTTGATAGATTTGGGGCCCCAGTAGTTAGCGCATTGTTCCGCCCAACAAAAGGTGTGGGTTCGAGTCCCGCTCATGTCGATATAGGCATGTCCTTCCTAGAAAAACTAGGTTGTGATAGGATTTGATATCCATTTACGTCAAAAAACTAAGTTCTTTATTTATAGAAAGAGAAAAAAAGACAAATGGTGCTTCAGGCTTTGACCTAATAGGGTTGTTATGGCCATATAATAATAATAACTCTATATTAGGTTCGTAGTATCAGATAATATCTTTAGCCCCAAAATGGAGTGCTTAAAACCAAAATGCTTACCACTGTGCACTGCACTTGGTACCACTTCTTAGGCTCCAAAGAGAGCGAGAGAGGGAGAGCACCTTGTTATGCGTGCAGCATGATCTTGCGCTCTGCTTTGCTTTGCTTGTTGCGTAGGCAGCGCTGCGACTGCGGCAGAGGGTGAATGGCAGAACGTGCTGAGAGAGAGAGAGCTGCCCCTCTCTCTGCCTCTCCCCCCTCCCTCCGTAACAGCAGCAGTGGCAGCGTGATGCCGTTATAATATTGTTTGGGCCATAAACCATTTGGCATCGACTGCAGATTCCCTGGAATTTGCAGGCGGCGTCCTCAGCGTGGACGTCAGCGTCGTCATCGCGTCATCATCAGCGTCTGCGTTTGTCATCAACCGACAAAAAAACAACAAAAAATTCGATATCGAAAAACAACAAAAACAATTTCTAACAAGTGCGCGTCCCGTGTTTCTCTCTCTTTCCCACACTTAATATACCCTGTGTCTTTGTCTCTGTCTTTCACTAAAGCAGCGCCTGCCACCCCGTGCAGCCCGCGCACCGCCCCGCGGCTATGAACAAGTGCAATATACATATACATTAAGTGACTTCCCATTGTGTTAGTGCGAGTGAGATAGCGCATGCTATACCCAAAAAATAACAACAACAACTATAACAACAACAACAACAACTATAACAACAACAACAGCAAAAGACAAATGATGTTATAACAACAACAACAACAATAGTTAATATTGAAGTCTTCACCGTGTTCAAAATGGTACCACAACAACAACAACAACGGCAGCAGCATAACAACAACAACAACAACATGAGAAAACGTTTACCAAAAAAGCAACAACAAATGCTGCTCGTTTTTAGCATTTTAACCATCATTTGGCCACAGGTAAGTGACATTTAATACCCTATAAGCGTTAGGGGCGTTGGGTTGTTTGTTCCCCTGTGGAACCAGCATAGCAGTTATTGTTACCCCACCAAATATATAGCGTATACAGGGTATATTTTTGGCTATAGCCTAGAGAAAAGTCTAGAGAAAAAAGTGTTTCTCAAATGCGATATTTGATAGATCTTTATCGATAGCACAATTTAGAGCAACATATTACTTTTTGCGCTTCGTTTGATTTTAAGTTCACAATTTGAGAAAAAAGCTATAAAAGTTGTAATTTCTATAATATATCGAGAAATCTATCGAGTTATCGATACATCCTTATAGACTTGAGTGTCTTTTTATTGAATATTTTAGATCAGCGTATTAGTTTTTTCATTTCTTTTGATCTTTAAAATGTTATTTTAAATTATTATTTTATTATTTTATTATTATATAATTTATCGAGAAATCTATCGAATTATCGATATGTCTTTATAGATTGAGTATCTCTTAATTGAACATTCGGCATATTACTTATTGAATATCGCGATAATTCAAATAAATTTGTGGTCCCCTGAAAAAACCCTACTAATAGAAATCTCGTTAGATCAAAAACTCGTCTAAATCGAAAAAATTTCAATCCCCTTGGCATTTCAAATTATCGGGATTGACTGTAGTTAGTTTAAATATCAACATTTCGGTGTTTGATTCGATTGCGAATCGATAAAAATATCGATTTATCTTGTCTTTGACTTGCCTTTCTTGCTTTTCTTTCTTTTCTTTTCATTTATGCAAAAAATTATTCTAATTTGTAGAGCAATTAATATCGATAAAAACATCGATAGTCTTTGGTACCAAGTTTAACATTTCATCAAAATGTATCGATGTGCTGAATTTTACGATAGGCATACTATTGTCAAATATATATTTATAATTTACCGATATCATTATCGATAGTCACGAAAAGTAGTAGTGGTATTAGTCGAAAATATAGTAAATGTATTGCTCCTCAGGGGCCTGGGTGGGCCAGTGGATAGCGCACTGTTCCACCAAACAAGACGTGCAAGTTCGAGTCCCCCTCATGTCGATAGGCATGGCCCTCCTACAAAAACTAGGTTGTGGCGTAGGATTTGAAATCCACCCATGTTAAAAGAGTTCTTCAGTTAATGGAAAAAAGCGCTTCAGGCTTTGATCCGATAGGCTTGCTATTCCCCTATAATAATAATAATGCTCTTCATACATATGGCAACATCTTTTTAGGTATAGGGTATATATAGCTCATTTCCTCGGAACTTCTTATCGCCCATTAAAGCTTATCGTAGACGGGCCTCTGTATTACCTACCGTAAAAAAAGGAAAAACAATGCGATAAAAATTCGCTTCATTCACTAAAAAAAAATTGTTCGGGGATTAAGATTGTTGGGTTTAACTAGACTTACGGCAGGCACAGTTAAACGGGTATTTGCTCTATGAGTTTTACGTCTAAATTTGTCCGATGACTAAATCCGGATGGTCGAAATATTTGCGTGAATGTTTAACGCATTTCCAGCATATTTTCAGACCGATTCTCCCTCTTTCTCCCTCGATAACATTTACATTTTCAATTTTTCCAATTACCAATTCGTGTGGCTTAAATAAACAAGGGGCCGATCGAACGAAGAAGGAGGGGGGTCTGTTGTCTGGAGATCTGGGGAACTGGGGAAACTGGGGAATCTGGCGCGAACCTGTCGTTGGGGTCATAAAACAGCGATTGATGCGGCTGGCTGTGTTGCATATCAATTTTCGGATAGGAAATTTTTACAACAGGCTGTCCCCCTCTCTCTCTCTCTCTCTTTCTCTGTCTTCAGATTACAATTAACGGTTAGATTCTCCCCCCTTTTCAAGTATTATTAACTTTTTTCGTCTAGCTTTGTTGTCATAAAATTTTTAATCACCCGCTCAGCCGGTTTCTTGTTTTGTTTTTATTATTCTTTTCTTTCATTTCGTTTGGGGGTTCATTGTAAATGGGGGTTTAACCCGTAATGCCATAACCTCGCAATACCCCACTCTCCACCTCTCAAGATCTCCAGTCCCATGCGAACTTGTTCAATCTCTCGTACAAACTGACAGTTTTTTTGTTTTGTTTTATGGAAGAACCCATAAATAATTTATATATACAATATATTTCGATCCGAGGCAACCACGTGATGTCTATACAATTATAATATCCATTATCCATTTATAAGCATGCAAATCTCGCCTCTTTGTTAAATGATTACTTAAGCTGTCGATCGGTTAATTGTGGGAATTGTTTGGCTCACTTGGAAATAAATATCGATATGATGATCGAACATTAGTTTAATGTGGATGATATATCGATATATACTATATATTTACAAGTTTTGAAGTTATATTTTGAAGTAGTCGGTCTTATATAAGCAGCTTGCGATATACTTTGATAACATTTTCTTACCAATTCAGTAATCCATTAACGAAACTAAGCTATAAGATATAAGATAAATCATCGAAACTTCCCCCATTTCAATCAACAATTTGTTTATCCCAGTTTTGGGGAATTTTCCCAAAAATATGTTAATCAGAATTCATCATTTTAAATTTATATACTCTTTGGGAAGAAATTAGTATATCTACACTTTGTGCAGAAGTTTGTAGTGGATCAAAAGAAGAGATCATAGAGGTCCAAAACGTATCTCCATAATGGTCCCTCCGTGTGTCTCTCTATTTGTATAAATAAACTAATCGGTCCATTTTTGAGCATAATGAAACCGATCATATAGCTTTCTTTTGTAAAGACACTGCTCGCTGGGCGAATCGTAACACTATCATATTGCAAAAATACAACTAAAAATCGGTTTTGCGCATATCTTCCATATTTTTCTAGTTATTGCCTTTAAACTTGCCACAATCTTAAGGCTCTTCACAGTTTATCGGTCTACTTAATTTCAATAGATTTGGATTACTATCACATATAGCTGCCATATTGAGTCGACTTGCTCATATTTCCGATGTTTTTTAAGCAATTGTTTGAAAAATTAATACAATCTAAGAATTATTCTATATTATCTATGAGCCCATCAAATTTCAATGGCTTCTAATTACTATATCAATAATATAAAATTATAACTAAAAGTCAGTTTTGTCCATTATTCACATATTTTTCAAGATATTGCATTAAAATTGGATATACAACTAGTATTTATAATTAGCTAACAGTCTACCAAATTTCAAACGGGTTAGACCATCATATCATATAGCTGCCATACACCTGAAAGTTGGTTTTGTCTATAATTCCCGAAGTTTTTCAAGCTGTTGCATTTTAATTTGACAGATACTTAAGATTACTTATAAACTAAGAGTTCTCAAAATTTTCGTATCGATCGTATTACTATACCTTATAGTTGTCATAGCACTAATAGTCGGTTCAGCCCATATATTACCCATTTTTCAAGCAATTGAATGAAAATATTGCCTTATTTATTTAATGACTATATATAACATATAATACCGGAGCCTCGGTGGACCAGTGGATAGAGCACTGTCCCGTCAAAGAAGAGGTTCGGATTCCCGCTTATGTCGATAGGCATGACCCTCCTAGAAAAACTAGGTTGTGGCGTAGGATTTGAAATCCACCCGCGTTAAAAAGATCTTCAGTAAAGGAAGTAGAAATCAAGACAAACAGTGCTTCAGGCTTTGACCCTATAATGTTGTTATGATCATATAATAGTAATAATATAACTTATATCAAAGCTTCGAAAAGAGTATAAAACCTTCGGTATGTAATCCTTCCTCGCGCGTTTCTTTTTGTTTTGTCAACGGGGGAAGTTTCTATAGATTTTGTAACTGATGCAGCCTTTCTCTTATTTTATTTTATAGTATCGTATTATACTATATTATCTAGTTCCTGTACCAAAACTTGTTTCATTTTCCATACGAAAACACAAAAAACGAAGGAAAAAACTCAAAAAGTGATAAACCAGATGCGAATAAATCTAAAAGCTCTCCCAAGGTTGATTCGGCTCTTCTCTCTCAATGAATTGCCTGCGCACGATTCTAGCCGGATTTGAGTTGTCCTCTCTTTGGCCAGATCAATAAATTTTCGTATCTTATATGCCAGATATCTCTAGCCATCTCTGTCTGTTACATTAACCACAAAAACAAGTAAACAACGATCAACGATCTTTTTTTTTTTGTCGCGTCTCAAAAGTTGTTTTTGCAGTTTGCAATTAAAAGTCACACGGAATGCGGCCGCTCGACTCTTTCGTCTTTGGGCTCACGTGCCGAAACACCTCTTAAAAAAACGAAAAAACTAAAAAAATAAATAATATTCATAGTAAAAACAAGAAAGATATACAAAAGATTTGCCTTGAGCTGAAGTGAAATATCTCAAGTCGCATCATTTACGTGCCGGCGTTTCACATGCATAGACGGTACTCGATAGGTGCTACTCGTTACTCGATACTCAATACCTGTTAGCTATTGCTCGCGCAACGCCACGCAACACCCCCCAATATATAACATTTTTATAACCTGATCCCAATTGGAAATTGGTGTGAAGGGTATAATAATGTTGGGCAAATGTATGTAACAGGCAGAAGGAGGCGTGCCGCACCCCATAAAGTATATATATATTCTTGATCAGCATCAATAGCCGAGTCGATTTAGCCCTGTCTGTCCGTTTGAACGCGCCGATCTTAGAGTCTACAAGAGCTAGAGGGTTCCAACTTCCCTTGAAGATCCGTATATACCATACATAGTTCAAGTTTATTTTGAATTTTGAATGCCACGCCCCCTTCGAACGATAATCGATCAATTTATTGTCTGATAAAATGCCCCGAACTGGTAAATAGGGGCATAATAAGAAACTGCAGAATGGGATTACCCAAAATATTGATACACCCCTCCATTTTCCCGGAAAGTGACGAAATGTATCTATGAGCTACATATTTTATGCTAGAGTCTTAAAATTTGGTTTGCAGGTGTCCATAGATCTTCTACAGAAAGTGGCGTAAAACATTTTTTCCATCCTTTTTTCCTTGGTCCCCACGAAATAAAATAAGTTCTTATATTTTCTACAAACTTTATCATAATGGTTCAATTTCTAGATATATATTTATGACTATGTCATCAACCAATCCTGAAAGTTTCAGAACGATCGGATCAACAACAACTAAGTTATGAGATGACCCACTCGGCTGACGCCGCGCCGACTCTAGGGCACGCTATTAAGCGATTTCGACTGCATTGCCCTGTCGGGATCAGGGTATCTCGTAGTCGAGCTCACTCGACTAGAGCTTTCTTATTTGTTTTTTTTTTTTTTTCATTATACAACTCGCAATACTCACTAAGGCCGATGACATCAACATTTTGAAGTTCATTTTGCTCTCATATTTTATTTGGAAAGTACATCTGAATTTTGTATAGTCAAGTATATCGATAATACAATTGTCTGTCCATCCCTATATCTGCGAACATTTAACTATTTCTTCTAAGACAGCTGTTATAAAAAAACAAAAAACTGTTTTGTGCATATTTTCCATATTTTTGTAGATAAGTCTTTCTAAATATGTGTGTAGCTTCATAATATTAGTATCTAACAATCCACCAAATTTCAAAACCTATGGTCTATAAACATAGCAGATGTCAATCAATTCTTCAATTGGCTTTGTCGGTAGAACCTAACTTAAATGCACTTAAGTTTCGTAGTAATGCTTTATTTTTCCCTAGGATGGGTCAGTTTTTTAGCTAACTTATATAGCTTTCAACAGTATCGATCTTACCACTATATATCTTTGGTGTCATATAACTAAAGGTGGGAATTTGCCCATATCTCTAAAGTTTTTAAAGCTATTGCATTTAAATTTGACACACATAAGTTTCTCTATTATCTATTAGTCCAGTAAATTTCATAAGAACCACACATATTTCACATGTTATTCAATCTATTGCAATTTAATTTAAAATACACTTAAGATTCTTTTGTATTTATCAGTCTACCACATTTGAAAAGGATCGGACTATTATATCATAAAGCTGACATAGAAATAGAAGTCGGCTTTGTCCATATTTCCCCAAGTTTTCAAGCTATTGCATTAAAATTTCACACACAATTCAGATTCTTTATTATCTGTCCATCCAAAATAGTTCAAACTGATCGAATCACTATAACATATAGCTGCCATTCAAGGAAACATCAATTTGTCCATATTTCCCCAGTTTTTCAAGTTATTGCTTATAAATTTGACATACTCTTAAGATTCCATACTATCTATTGATTCAGCGATTTTCAACTTTATCGGAAACTTATATCATGTAACTGAATCCCTAGGTCTATTGATTTGAGCTAATTCAATTCGCTTTAACAAAATATAAGCATATTTTTTCCAAAATATTCGACTAATAATAATAATCGCTTCAATCAAATTGAATTTTGTTTGTTATCTGGCAACGCCAGAGCTAATTTAATTTGGAACTCTATGAAGAACGTACGGGCAGAGATCAAACGGCGAGTACCGCTGGTTCAATTAAAAGCTCATCCAAATTAATTCGATTCCGAGTCCCGAGTCGACTTGTATCATATTTTCCATAAAATGCAAGCTTAACATATTTTTTCCCTCATGTGGCATATGCCACAATTTTCATTGTCTCTTTGCCCCCTACTTTTCTGTCCTCTCCATTTCCCCTTTTTCCCCTTTCCTCCCTCTCTCTCTCTATATACATATTACATTTTGCTTAGCTCGATCATTTTATGTTCATTATACCCTATGGAAATGTGTATACAACGAAAGGGTTTTATTAAGTGCTAAACGTTTCGAATACGTAATATTATCTTATAATTATATATGATTATATTGCTTGATTTATAGCTTGTATAACTGTATAATAGAGTTGTTTATAGCTTCGAGTGTTGGATGAATCAAGCTACAAAATTTGACTCGAGGGTTTCAATTGTCACTTTCTTGAAGTTTATATAAATTGCTGGGACTTTCTTCGGATTCTTGGCAATATATTTTGTATTCCAAAATGTTGCTTCATTTTGTGTTTGGGGATGGGGATTTTCGGGAACAAAAATGTCTTTGGTAACTCCCAATTTCAATAGTTTCGTACTAATGTCATTTACTGGAGTCTCAATTCAGTTCATAACTTACAAATATAATTCTTAATTTCAAGATGATCACATATATTTTTATTATCGTTTTAAGATTTGAAATATTTGTACCATTTGGTGTTTAAATCAACTATGGTTGACTTAAAAGTTCTTGGCTGTTTAAGCTTGTCGATCTCAGGAACTATAGTAGCTAGAAACAACAAATTTTGAACATTGGTACATTGTACCATATTAAGCTTTTTTCAATTCTCATAACCTGTCTATGCTAACCTATAATTTGTTTAGAATCTATTATAAAGCTTAATTATAAAGATCAAATCTGTAAATTTCCAACAGAGCTACATTTATATATTAGAAAGAATATGGCATTTGAAAACTTTTCATCGCGTTCCTCTTTACGCTGTAATTGAAAAAAATCGCTTAAAGTTGCAGTTTTTGGAAATTTATTTTCAAACTTAGGTTACAACTACAAGTAAAATCTATAAACCTATTCTGAAAATTTCATAACGATCGGAAATAAACTTTGGCAGATATTCAATAATTAGTTGTAGAAGGGTATTGGATGACTTGGAATGGAGGTTTCTCTTGCCTACGGCTTTCTTATTTATAGCAACTGATTAACACGATTTTAGAACATTTTCAACATACTTTACAATCCCAAAAGCTTGGTTTATACCTTAAAGTTGACTCATCTGGCAATCCTATAACGAGCGACAGTTTATATACAGCTTGGGAATTCTTAGACCTTAAAAGTTATTGCTGTTTTCCTTAGCCAATTTGCGTAGCTGCCCCTCTTAAGTTAGTCAGTGGGCCTAATTACAGGGTATACTTCCAGTCACATATTATTAGCATATCTAGCCACAACTTTTGATGTTTTGTTTATGTTTTTTGTTTTTTTGGGTGCTGCAATAAAAAGTTGTAACTCGTAATTCGTGTGGTGTACTCAACCGATTACATTGTTATTATTTTGAAGAGGTATTTTCTACCCCCTTCCCCCATATTTTCCCCCTTCCTTATGCATTTGGTTTGTCTGAACTAATTTTAATTAATTAAAGCGTAACCAAAGTCGGCCAGCGGCTTCTGCTTTTTATGGGCTGTGGTCTGCTTTTTGTCCAAAAAAAAAAAGTTTCCTCTGGAAAATGGAAATGAAAATGGACCTATTTGTAGTTTGTTTACACTCGAAACGAACATGAGACGGAACTTTGCCCGTGGCTAATTGTTATGCATGCCCGCCGGCAACGGCGGCGGCGGCTAAAAGTGCTTCCAAAAAATAGCTAAAAAAAAAAAGCTAAAACTCTACGTCAATCACTCGCGATGAGGTGTATTTAACCATGGATTTTATGTCGCTGTTGTCAACGGAAAAACTACTTAAAAGAGTAACAGAAAGTGAGTCGATGCCGACGTCGATGTCGATGTGACGATGTATCGATACTCATTTGGCTCGACCAGTTGACAGTTGACAGGAAACAGTGGCGTCTGCCAAGGCGACAAACCCAGCTTTAAGCCGACTTTGAAAATTGGGGAAATTCGAACCAAGGCAACTTTCAAAATCTTTCTACGGCTTATTTTCCAAACATTTTCTTTTCTTTTTTGTACCCCAATACCATTTGCAAAGAGGAAATGTAGGGAGTATTGGTTCTTTGGGACATATATTCCCAGAAGAAGCTGAAAAAACTTAAATTAGGTTATAAAAGCTACAGTTCTTAACATACAGCTTTGAATATAGGAATATATATTTATGACTATGTCATAAAGCTATGCAGAAAATTTCAGAACGTTCGGCTTATTTGTTGCAGCATTTGTCGGTTTAGTATGGTCAAAAGATGAAAAATTGTTTATGTCACATGTGCTTGGAACACCTATTTGGCCTGTAGATTGGCATATATTATGCGGAAAATACTTTTTCTCAAATGTTTGATGACCTGCACTCTTCCCTTGTAAATAAAAATCTTTTGTAATTCTTGGAATTTTTTGAATTTTGCTATAGTTTTTTAAAATTCAAAGTCTTGATGGTGTTTTTAATACATACTAAAATTTTCAGAAAAATCGTTTAAGAAACACAGAAGTTATGCTTTAGAGAATATGAAGAGGCACCCTTCGGGTTGGTGGCGGATGCTACATGGACTTTAATCAAGTTGCATTATAAGGTTGCGTCTTTCTAACTGTTTTAAAAGCTTGTAATCGACAACAGGGTATCGCCCAGTCAAGCACTCTCGACTTGTTGCTCTTTACCGTTTCTTTATTTTTTTGCCCATAGACTGGAGCTGTTCTTCTGTTGTGTGTGGCATCCACACAGACACACACACGCGCACCACATCCCATACCATACCATCCCATCCCATCCCATCCCATACCATTCCATTCCATCCGGCAGGCGCAGTCATTGCACATAGTTCGTCACTTGATGGAGTGCCTCCCTTTTTATAAATAGACCACCATTTAGCGTCAAATTATTTCTGCTGTCAGACAGCGCGTGTTTTGTAGTGTAAAATAGTCTAAAGAACGCAGCTTCTTTCTACATTTCTTCTCCGTCTTCTTCTTCTTCTTCGGCTTTTTTCCGGCACAAAACATCTAGCACCTTTTGGAGGTCAACAGCTTTTACCCCCTCTATCGCTTCCCAAGTCCGCCAAAATGTTATTTCATTTAGCTTGCAAATTTTTTCTGAACAAATTGAAGATGTCGAAGATATGCAATTTTCTTACCCATTTCAATATATCTAACAGATGTACCAAACATCTAATTATTATTATATGGCTATAACAACCTTATCGGATCACAGCCTGAAGAACGATTTGTCTTTTTTTACGTGGGTGGATTTTAAATCCTATGCCACAACCAAGTTTTCCTGGGAGGGTCATGACTATTGACATGAATGGGACTCGAACCCACACCTCTTGTTTGCCGTACAGTGCTCTATTCACTGAGACCCCTGAAACAAACATCTAATCCTTCCCAAAAAAAGTAGGAAAACTCAAGTGAGCTCGACTACGAGATACCCTGATCCCAACAGCGCAATGCAGTCGGAATCGCTTATGGGTCATCTTATAACATTTGTTTGTTGTTTATAATCCGATCGTTCTGCAACTTTCAGGATTGGTTGATGACATAGTCATAAATATATATTCTAGAATTCGAACCATTACGCTGAGGATTGTAGAAAATATAAAAACTTATTTAATTTCGGTGGGACCAATTTAAGATGGAAACAAATCTTTGATGCCACTTTCTGTATAACATCTATGGACACTTACATACCAAATTTCATGACTCTAGCATGAAATTTGTACCTCCTAGATACATTGTGATCAGCGTATACCGCGGCTTTAGCCAGTCGTAAGTCTTCTGATTGACTTAAATCCCAAACACCTCAACCGATTTGCCATAATTTCATCCATTAGATCTATTTGATTAGCTCTAAAAACCACAAAATGGCCAACAGCTAATTGACCAATTGCAGTTAGCCATAATACATTGGATTTTAGACTCGACTCGACTCGATATCGCCTCTATATCTTATATAATTGATCATATATAGTCGCAGATCGTTGTTTAACAGTTTTGTATACAATTTTTTACAATATTTTCTACTATTTTTTGCATTAATTATTGTTAATTGCGACGGCCTCTTACAGCGAAAAATAGAGAAAAAACTGAAAAAACTGAAAAATAACTGGGCCAAGTCAAAAAGCAAAACTGCAAACTTTGGAGTAGTTTGTTTATATCTTTTTTTGGCGTCTTTTTAGTCGTAACAAATTCAATTGCAAATTATTCACTTACTCACTTATTCACACACTCACACACAACACTCACACACTCAGATTGGCATATTCACATATTCATTTGCCTCTTGGCTCCCCGGCCAAAACGACTATTTGCTGCTCATTGTGAATACCCAATATGAATTTGTCTATAGAGAAAAAAAAATAACATGAAAAAAACTATAGACAACAAAACTGAATTAATAAATGAATAACTTTCGAGACTACAACGACTAAGGGTATACCCTAAGCTAATGTTTCTTATTTATGATATGTAGAAATTTCAGAAGATGTTTGCTTTTTCTGTTTCCGTCACTGAAGATCTTTTTTTACGTGGGTGAATTTTAAATCCTACGCCACAACCTAGTTCTTCTAGGACGATCATGCCTGTCGTCGAACTCGCACCTCTTGTTTGGCAGAACAGTGGGCTAATCACTGGTCCACTGAGGCTCCCACAATGATACCAGTACACTCTGTTCATTTATAAGAGCTGAGTCCATCCTAAATATTTCAAGAGATTCGCTTGAATCGAATCTGAGTTTGAACAAATAGTTTTAGAACATTAAATATAATCACAAGATAAATGCACTATAAAGCCTAATATACTGCTCGTATTTATCTAGTACTCATCTATATCTTTATTTTGATTTGTGTATTTCTTATCTATATCTTCAATCTGACTCAAAGTCCACTTCCATATCAAGTTTCAATAAATTTCCAACGCCCAAAGCTGAGTTCATATAGCTCATAGCTCGCTGACCTACACAGCAGCTGTTATATTTACCCAACCCAAACCTAGGGTATAGCTTAACGAAAAAAATCCGTAGAAGCGGAGAGATATATAAAAACTTGGTGTTCGCCTAACTGGTTTCGATGGCTGCCATATAAATAATTAGCAAAAACCAACAACGATTTATAAATCACACACAGCCGCGAAACACCGACAATACCGAGACGCAACCGGCCCCCGGCCCCAGGTCCACAAAGGCCCTACTCTTCCCGCCCCCACACTCTTCTGCCGCTGCCCATCCACACAAACCCAACCAAACCAAAGCGAATCGCCTCCGAAAACCCTCCATCTCCGCTCCTGACACCTGATGGAGCACCTGTTGAGCCTATTGTTGTGCCCACAATCAATGCAACAACTATTTGTGTTGTTGTTGTTGTTATTATTATATGATTTTTTTGGCAAAATTTGTATTCTCTTCTTCTTCTTTATCATCTTTTTTTTCTAGTTTTTATGTGAACATCGTTTAAATGCTTTTTTATTTAATTTTGTAATTATTACAAAATGTTAAAGTCAGGAAATGAGCGTTTCGCGGAATATTCCACTATTCCAGACCCCCTCAGCCCCTCTCGGCACCCCCTGCCAACACCACTGACTAGCCTAGAAGCAGCGTCAGAAACGCAGATCATTTTCATCATCAAGATCATTATCATAAACTACGCATGACATTGGTCGCGATTGTAAAATGGTTCTTATAATTGCAATCATGGGGTATTATAGTTTTTATGGTAATTATGTAACCCACAAGCAATCGGCTCTATTTAAATTAGTTTTGCTGTTTTTATGTGCTGCTGCGAGGGTTGCTATTCATACTTCAAGCCTAGGTTACTTTGAGTTTTTATAGAACCTAAAATCCAAAATTTCTTCATCCGGTTCGGAAAGTAAAGTAAAAGCCATAAAATACGTCTGCAAAACCAAAATAACGTAATACCCATATAATATAGTTCCTGAATCACTGCTTAATTACTGCATTGCAAATTGCAAAATTTCTAATCTTAGGATTGGCTTGACAATACCATTGTATAGAGTTTTTAAACCATACAAATGTAGCTTCTTTGCCTTGAAAAAACATTTGTTTTTGGGTTTTACAACCATTTGCACGTTTTTCTCGAATTCTTTGTCAAATAGTTTACCAGTCATTAGTCAGATCTGTATTAATAGATTGCGATTTTTCGGTATTTCTGGAAAGTATATCAGCTAAATCTACCTAAAATGTACAAAGGAACTTATTTGGGTATAACTTTGGTTATTTCTAAACAAAAAGTCATGGAAAGGGATGATGTTGAAAGGGAACATTTCAAGGTATATGTACATGAAGAGGATTATAGCCTACTTAGAGAGAGAGTCTTAGAAACTAAGAGGGCGAGTCAAGGCCACTGAGAGTATTACATTACTATTGAGTACCTGGTCAGGGCCTCTTAGAGCTTCGAAACTATATGCCATAAGGTACTATAAAACTATATAAGCTGGTCTTGAAACTAAAATGATCTATTTAAAAAACAAATAATATAATACAATGTGACACTTTCTTGTCATGGCAAAAACTTACAATAAAAATTTGTCTTTTTTGGGGGATTATTATTATATAACTAGAGTTTGACAAAGAAATTGCCTATCTATTGTAAGCACCAAATTACCATCCACAAAACATACAGCTACATACCGTTAATACGACATTTTGATGTCAAATAAGTTATGTGGGTTTCTCCACAATAGACCATATGCGCTACAGCATAATTACTCGACCAACTATATAGATATTGCCATAAAATTTGGTACACATTTGCCATAATAAGCTATAAAACTAGTCTGAAAATTTCCTGCTAATTACCTAACAAATAAAAAAGTTATTGAAGAAGCAATATGGTATAGGGGAAAGTGCATTTAGAGGGTATCATACAGCTAATGCATTTGGGGAATGTTTTGTTTATTCTTATGACTGGTTTTGTGCTCTGAGCTTATGCGGGGTCTCTGAGCTTATCTGTTTTTTTTTTTTTTTTTTGTTTTCGGGGGGAGGTTGTTTTAGTATTGGATTGGATTGGTTCATGACCTCGTCTTTCGGTTTTTGTATAAACTAATTGCAGCTGCAATGGGGCGACAATTGCATTGGTAATGAGTGGACAAGGTCGGAGCTTCATTAATGCCAGACGGACGACGAGTGCACGTCGCCCAGAGTTGCCAACTGACTGACTGACACAAGCTGACTGCTATGCGCACTCAAACACAACTTTCCCATAGCCAAAAAAAAAAACCGAAACAAAAAAGCAATATGAAAAAAAAAACATATAGCCGAAATCAAAACTGAAAGTGAAAGGCGAACACCACACAAAGTGTTTTCAAAATAAAGAAGAAAGACCGTAAAAACATCGCCAATAATAACAACAACAACAGCAACAACAACAGTTATAGAAAGAGTCAAGTCAAGTGCCGCAATGTCAAACGCAAGTGCTTTATAAATAGACCCAAAGACACCCACTCGTATAACACCCGGGCCTAGCCTAGCCCTCTTCAGTTTCAGTTTCAGTCAAATACCCCAAAATCCCCCAAATATGAAATACTTTCCTTTTGCCACACACACACACACACACACACTGACAATCCATTTCATGTGCATATTGTTATATGAACCCAACCAAAGTCGGTTTATCAACCAAACGCGTCGAATAAACACACAAATCTCCCGGTTTTGCTTTCAATATTTTCGCATGCCATTGCGAATCAACAAAACATAATGCCCATCTAACTGTTGTTATTCAATGGAGTTTTTAGCATCTAGTTTGCCCCAAGTAAATAAAGTAAATAGTTCCATAATCCTCTGTTTGTTTAGCTCATTTCAGTAATTTGCTATAAATAACAAATAATGAGGTCGAAAAGTAAACTATTTACATAGAAAATAATTGTAATACCAATTTGAGTAGCTCGGAGCATTTTATTACTGTCCCCCCGTTTGGTCTATGGCCTATTTGAGCCCGAAATGTCTGACAAATGTCCCAGCTTGCATGTGAACTTATGCCAAAACTTCTGTTTCTCAAGTATTCTCTTCTAGTTTCTCTCATCTGTCTTTTTCGAAAGGTATCATATTTCAATATCCCAATTATAATACCAACTCTATTTCTCTTCTCGAAGGAAAAAATATCAGAATTTCCATTTTCAGCACTTTTCAAAAATGTCCCTGCTCGGGCGCCATCAACCTCGTTTGGTCTGTAGCCTATTTTGGCCCAAAATGTCTGACAAATGTCCCTGCTTGCATGTGAACTTATGCCAAAACTTCTGTTTCTCAAGTATTCTCTTCTAGTTTCTCTCATCTATCTTTTTCGGAAGTCTTCAGTTTTCTATATCCCAAATTAATGATCTCAACTATATTACAGATTATCTCTATTTTTCTTTTTCGAAGAAGGAAAGATCAGAATTTCCATTTTTAGCACATTTCAAAAATGTCCCTGCTCGGGCGCCACCGTTTTTCGCCATTTCCTTGAGCTTTTCTGGTTTTGAATCACGTAAAGATTTCCAGGAGATGTCATTTTTCGAGCTTCCAACCATTTCCCAATTCACCAGAAAGTTTCCTCAATTGAGTACTACGATGTGTTTTTACTTTTCGGAGAATCTCAAGGACGTCCCTAAACCTTTCGGTTGACAAACTGCACATGGTTGATGCAACTTCCAAAAGGTTTATAATTATCCACAGCTGCCGCTTAAGAGCTGAAAGCTATCCAAATGCTTGCTCATTTGTCTTTCGGAGGGCTATAATGCTCATGGTCAGCGCTACTTTAGTCAAATAATTTGTTTCAGTTTCGGGTTGTAATACCCAACCGAACTGACTCATCCCCCCCAATGTCGTACGAGTTATTTAAGTGTTGGAATTCTCATTGATTGAATGCCAAATGTGAAGCTAAACACCCACAATCTATACGAACTTTTCAAAAAAAAAAAAAAACAAAAGCTTAACTTCCGTATAGCCTCTTCCCCAGCGTGCTCCCTTTTCTTCCTAACAATTGTTTGCATGTGACATGCAACAACAACAAAAACAAGCTCAATTCATATTTTTGCGATGTGTGCGGAAAATTGAAAATTCAATTGTGCTTTTCCCCATTGTATTTTTCCGCTTTGCTGCTGATGTTGTTGTTGTTGTTCATGGGAAATTGTTTTCATTAATCAACGGAACTCACTCACAAAATTCAGCCTAGATAAGATCTTATAATCAAGTTAAACGTATCAAAATCACGTGTTTAATATCTTTTCGCACTTTTATACACTTTGTTTAGGAAGAATCTAAAATTTCAGAAGATAATGTGCTTTTAGAAGGCTCGCACGGGGGTTCACCCTAAGCCAACTGGCGCCCGAGTAGGGACTGGCGCCCGAGTAGGGACTGGCACCCGAGCAGGGACTGACACTTTGAAGCATGTTTAAATGCAACTTTTGTGTAGTTTGCATACACATGGGTACTCGGTGGACCAGTCGATGGCGCATTCCGCCCAACAAGAGGTGTGGGTTCGAGTCCCACTCATCTCGATAGCTTGAACCTCCTAGAAATACTTTATTGTGTAGTTGAAATTGATTTCCACCCACGTAAAACGAAGTTATTCAGTGAAGAAAACAGAAAATAGTGCTTCTGGCTATGTTTTTATACACTTTGTTAGAGTATTCCAACTTCGTTTTGCCTTTAGCTCAACTTTCTGATCTTATTTATTAATGAATGCTTCGTATGCTTCGTGATGAGCGCTTTAAATTAACGAGTCAGGCTCAAGATAAATAAATGTTTTGCTAATGTGGGTTCATTATCATTTCAAGATTGATTTTAATAATCGTGCTATTGCAATTTCCATACTTTGGAAGTATATAAATTTTTAACTGGTTTTTTGCCCGTATCAAATTGACAAAGTGTAAACTCAAAAGTCATTTTATTAACTATAATTTTATATATAATTTATGCAGGAAATGCCCCTGATCAGCTGAGTTAGTTCTCGCTATATCTTTCTTGTCCCACTAACCTATCAAAACTTTTATATATATTTTCCTGTTGCGCTTTATGCAACTCGTTTGTACTATATTTAGTTCATTAGATGTGTCAGAGACAACGGTTAAAAGTCATGAACATGTTGTAAAAAAAACCTAATGAGGCACTAGAGAGAGCTATATGTATACCCGGAGCTATAGCCCTGACATTGTAACTAAACTTTACAATTTGACATTGTATTTAGTGTAACACGATTATTGTTATCAATCGGAAAGTGTTTCTCTCTGTCTCTCTATAAAATGTGTGGGTATGTTTGAGTCGGGCTTATCGCCATGATTAATGAGCTTGGGAAATGACAGCAACAGCAACAGGGCCAAAAGATTAAAGATTTAACAATATAGGTCAGTTATGCATGGCACAGCTGAAAGCTGACACATATATAGGAAAAAAAGACAGCTCAGTTTATAAAATACAGAAAAAATAGAACATTACAAATGGAGCAACGTTTTTATGAGCCTTGAAGATGATTTATAGGCGTGTTAACGCCTGGTGTTGACAAGGTTTTACAAGTAGAAATTTTCCCAAAGGAAGAGCGCAAATAAACGTCTGCATAAAAGGAAGAATCTCCTGATACGAATTCAAAAATTAAATTCCTTATATATAGAATATAGAACCTCAAATTTACCGTCAGAATGCTTAGGTGGGAAAGAGATATATCTATCTATCCATTTGTATGGATTAAGCTAGGCCCTTGGTATTTGAACTCAGTAGGAAACTTGGCACAGAACCTTCAAAATGTATCATCGTATCGGACCACTATACCATGCTGGCATGTCCCATATTTTCCATGTTTTCAAAACTATTGTATTGAAATCTTAAATATTCCTAAGACTGTTTATTATGCATCGTTCCTCCAAACTTCAAAAGGATTGGTCAATAAACACGGAAGTTATACATCATTTACAAATCGTATTCAAATCGATTCTTTTGCAAAACTAACAAAGTATGTAATTGCCCCATTCGAACGGCCCTAAAATTGTAAAAAAATGAGATAAAAACTTAATATATTTACAATTTTTGAATGACATCCGAAATTATATGCCGATTCTTCGGAAAGTGTGTGGAACAATAGATTATAAGGAAATTCAAGTTGATATACATTTCCAAGGCAACAGCTTCTAAATCTTAGGACACATAGACGAACCTAGTATTATAAGTTCTATGTAGTGCAGTCAACAACCCAAGTCTGTTCATATCTCTCAATTTTACAGAATCAAAATTTTTTGAGTAATAATTAATCCAAAAATATTTTCCTTCCATATCTTTTTACAGTTGGCTCAAGGCGCCGAATTGGTTATCAGCGTGCCCAATGGCAGCACCAATGATAATGCCTTCTATCGCATTGATTATAGTCCACCATTTGGCTATCCGGAACCGAATACAACCATTCCAGCTAGTGAAATTGGACAGGATATTAAACTATCCCGCGTACTGCCGGGCAGTGAATACAATTTCTGGCTCTACTATACGAATTCCACGCATCGTGAACTGCTCACGTGGACGGTGAATATAACCACAGGTTGGTATTTAACACTAACTATAATTTATCAGAAGCTTGACTGAGTTTTATATTTCCAGCACCTGATCCACCGGAAAATCTCAATATACAATTGCGTTCAAGCAAAAGTGCTTTCATTACCTGGAAACCACCCACAACTGGCAAATATTCCGGTTTCAAAATCAAAGTTTTGGGTCTTACGGAACCCTCGCTAACGGAATTCAATCGGAGTTATGTGCTCAATGGCAACGACACGCTGCAATTGTCCGCCAAGGAGCTAACACCGGGTGGCACATATCAAGTGCAAGCCTATACCCTCTATGAGGACAAGGAATCTGTAGCTTATACCAGTCGAAATTTCACCACAAGTAAGTCCCGCCATACGGGCACACGCAGTCCCAACAGCCGCTGCAATTTCTAACAAACTTAACATATGGTTCAAGGTCCTTCACACTTATATGTATAACTCTATTTGTCTTTGTCTAACACACACACATATCCTTAATGCTATCTTTGTAAGTGTTGGTTCTATAAGATCTATATACACTATCTTTATCTTTCACTTTTAATTAACCCAACTTACATGCGTGTGTTTGGACGCAGCTGAGCTATGGATAGTATCCTAGAGGTAACCTTAAGAAAACAACTTAATTAATTGTCTACTCTTTTGTTTTCTCCTAATAAATATGTCTATAAGTATAAATGATCTATAAGTAATACTAACGCCTTCGCAGTGTCGCCCAAATAAGAAAAGAATCCTAAAGATTTTCTATAGAAATTTTATGCTTTCACATTGAAGGAAAAATGGATATTTATGTGCTTGATTTTTAATAGTATTATCTTATGATTATATCATACTTAAGGTAGTGCTCCTTCTGTTTAATCAATTGACCATTGATCAATTCGGAATCAGATAATCTATACTTACCATTAAGCTTAAAAGTCTAGATCAAGAGCAGGGCATTAGTTTTCTCGATTCCTTATCTATATATTCTAAGAAGAATTTGTAGTTTATAGCACACCTAAGTTAAGGATCTTATTTAGTCCATCCCGAAAAATCTTGCCTTTCGATCGACAACTTTGACTATCATATACCGATTCTCATTGTTTTCGCCAAACATGAAGATCTTAGCTCAGCGTCTGCTGAGTAATACCTCATCTTCCATTCCCTCTCTTATCTCTTCCGATCAAACTTAACACACCTGACCCAACCCATGTGAAAGTTTCCATAAATCGGCTAAATACTTGATTCCTTCAACTTGGGCCTCACTGCAGCTGGGCGTGTTGCGTCTTTATTTCTCTATATATTTATTTATATATTAGCTTACCCACTTACCAGAGTGCTATCTAACCCTTAACTCCATTGCTTAACCCTCATCATTAACCCACATTTAATGTTCATTGTAAGAAACATATTATAATTCATATCGTATTCAATCCAACCCCCACCCATACCCAATATAGAGCCCAATACACCTGGAAAATTCATCGTTTGGTTCCGTAATGAGACCACGCTGCTGGTGCTCTGGCAACCACCATATCCCACCGGTCTCTATACCCACTACAAGGTCTCCATAACGCCCGACGATGCCATCGAGAGCGTCCAGAACGTACAGCGTGAGGGTGAACCACCAGGCCCGGCACAGGCGGCATTCAAAGGCCTTGTACCTGGACGTGCCTACAATATATCCGTGCAGACTGTATCCGAGAATGAGACCTCAGTGCCCACAACAGCCCGTTATCTAACGGCACCGGAACGCCCACTGAACGTGACCTTTGATCCGCGCTATACAACCACCAACACGTTCCGCGTACGCTGGGAGGCACCCCGTACATACAGTGAATACGATAACTTCCAGGTAACCGTATCCGGTTTGAAGCGTGTCTTTACCGTGCCGCGTTCCGAGGCCAACAACCAGCTCTACTTTGACTATCCCGACATGTTGGAGTCAGGCAAAACCTACGAGGTCATACTCAAAACGCTCTCCGACAATGTCAACTCCTGGCCAGCAACAAACAAGATTACCTTACGGCCCCGTTCTGTGCGTAATCTACGTGGTTATCTCGATGATCGCAGCAATGCGGTGCACCTGTCCTGGGAACCGGCGGAGAAGAGTACACAGGATGGCTATCGCATTGGGTAAGTGTAGACTTTCAAGCCAAATCTGTAGTAGATACTCAACGGTCTCCTCTTGTTTTCCAGCTACTACGAGAAGAGCAACAACACGGATGCCACTATACCCGCCACGCAGTTGATAAATACGCCGGCTACGGAATACAATCTGGAGACTTTGCTGCCGGGACGACGTTATTACATTGAAGTGCAGGCCGTGTCCAATGGCATTGCCTCCAATGCCAGCAGCCTCACCCGTATTACACGACCCGCTGCACCACTCATACAGGAGCTACGCAGCATCAGCCAAGGTCTAAACATCAGCTGGCGCAGCGATGTCAACTCCCAGCAGGATCGCTACGAGGTGCACTATCAACGCAACGGCACCAACGAGGAGCGTACCATTACCACCAATCGCACTACTTTGACCATCAAATACCTGCATCCCGGCTCGGGTTATGAGGTCAAAGTCTATGCCATCAGCCATGATATGCGCAGCGAGCCACACTCCTATTTCCAGGCAGTTTGTAAGTCACCATTGTCCAGCAGCTCAAGTGGTGCAACTACTAAAAGTCTCCTCTTCTCTACTTTCAGTGCCCAAACCACCGCGTAATCTTACCCAACTCACGGTCAATACGAATTTGGTCCTCCTGCACTGGCAGCCGCCGGAGGGCAGTGATTACAGTGAATATGCTGTGCGTTATCGCACCGCCGCCTCCCCTTGGCAGCGTCTGGTTAATGTACATGAGCCGGAGGCACGCATCGAGGACATGCACTATGGCGAGCGTTATCTTATACAAGTCAATACGGTTAGCTTTGGCGTAGAGAGTCCCGCACCACTGGAACTGAATATAACAATGCCACCACAGCCGGCTACGAATGTAGTGCCTTTGGTGGATTCACGTAATCTGACACTGGAATGGCCGCGGCCAAATGGTCACGTGGATTACTACACCATCAAATGGTGGCCCACAGATGAGCCCCAATTGGTGGAATACAAGAATGTAACACTGCTGCCCGAAGAGCGTAAGTAACCCTTGATATATCCAATCCCAAAACCCCCAAGCTAATACCCCTTCTTTTGACTTGCAGTCAGCTCCAGCTCCGTGCGCATACCCATTGATGATCTGTCGCCGGGTCGTCAATACAAATTCGAAGTTCAAGCCAGTTCTAATGGCATACGTTCGGGCATAACGCATCTATCCACGCGCACCATGCCGCTCATCCAGTCCGATGTCTTTATCTCCAATGCCATTGATCAGCAGGATCAACTGCCGGAGGATAACGAGGAGCAACAGCAACAGCCGCAGCAGCCACAGAGCAATAGCATCATACTCAATTACACGCCAACTCCTGCCTCTAGCACACGTTTCGATATCTATCGTTTCTCCCTGGGTGATCCGCTGATCAAGGATAAAGAGAAACTGGCTAATGACACCGAGCGTAAGCTCAGCTTTACGGGTCTAACACCCGGTAAACTCTACAACATTACGGTTTGGACTGTCAGCGGTGGTGTGGCCAGTTTGCCCATACAACGTCTCTATCGGCTGCATCCTTTGCCCATTAGCGAACTGCATGCCACTCAGGTGGATGCACGTGAAATAACCTTACGTTGGACCGCACCAGCCGGAGAGTATACGGACTTCGAGCTGCAATATCTGAGCGCCGATGAGGAAGCACCTCAACTGCTGCAGAATGTCACCAAAGACACACAGTTGACGCTGCAATGGCTGCAGCCGTATCATAACTACACCTTTACCGTATCCGTGCGTGCCGGCAGTGACATGGGCAGCACCATGATGCGCACCAGTGCGCCCATTTCGGTCAGTTATCGCACACTGCCCGCCGCACCGGGTCGCTTGGAATTCTTCCAGCCCTTCGATGTGCAGCCGGGTGAAATCAGTTTCGAATGGCTGCTGCCGGCACAGGAGCAGCATGGCGCCATCGAGCACTATCGCATCACTTGCCAGAGCCCCGATGATGCACTCGTGGCCAGCAGCTACGACTTCTCACCAAATACTACCCGGGCACGCATTACCGATTTGGTGCCTGGCAATAATTATGTATTCCGCATCCGTGCCAAATCTGCGCTGGGCTATGGCTACGGTGCGGAGCGGGAGTATAGACAGCGTATGCCGATTTTGGCACCGCCAGTGCCAGCGTCACACATAATGCCCATCGAGGTGAGCCGCACCAGTACGACGATACAAATACGCTTCCGACAAGATTACTTCTCGAATGCCCACGGCGTGGTGCGTCGATATACCATCATTGTTGCCGAGGATGTGGGCAAGAATGCTTCGGGCTTGGAAATGCCCAGCTGGCAGGACGTGCAATCCTACACCGTCTGGCTGCCGTATCAGGCCATTGAGCCCTATAATCCCTTTGTGGTGCAGAACAACAGCACCGTGAAAACTACTGTCATCGAGGATTTCACCATCGGCAGTGCAAGTTGTGAGAAACATCTGACGGGCTACTGCAATGGTCCGCTCAAGGCGGCCACCACATATCGCATCAAGGTGCGCGCCTTTACGGCTGACGATAAATTCACGGACACGGTTTATAGCGAACCGATAACTACCAATCGAGACGATGTACTACTGCTGGCCAGCAGCGTGGTCATCGTTGTCTTCACGCTCGGCTCCCTTCTGGCCTTTGTCTACTTCCGTCATCGTTGCCGCAGCATGCGACGCACCGCCAACAAGCTGGCCCGCATGCAGGATGAGCTCACGGCTCTGCCAGAGGGTTATATAGCGCCAAATCGTCCCATACATGTCAAGGACTTTGCCGAACATTATCGCCTCATGTCGGCAGATTCCGATTTTCGCTTCAGCGAAGAGTTCGAGGAACTCAAATACGTGGGCCGTGATCAAGCGTGCAGCTTTGCGGATTTACCCTGCAATCGGCCCAAGAATCGTTTCACCAACATTTTACCCTATGACCATTCACGCTTTAAACTCCAGCCCGTCGACGATGACGATGGCTCCGATTATATCAATGCCAACTATATGCCCGGGCACAATTCCCCGCGTGAATTCATTGTCACGCAGGGACCACTGCACTCCACGCGGGAGGAGTTCTGGCGCATGTGCTGGGAGAGCAATTCCCGTGCAATCGTCATGCTGACGCGTTGCTTTGAGAAGGGACGCGAAAAGTGTGACCAGTATTGGCCCGCAGATCGTGTGCCCATCTTCTATGGGGACATTAAGGTGCAGCTCATGACCGATACCCATTTCATGGATTGGTCCATAGCTGAGCTAATGGTGTCGCGGGTGAGTAGCTTTGGTTAGTTCCAATAAAGATATTGGTTATAAAGCCTTATTTTATTTGGCTTACAGAACAGCGAATACCGCGTCATGCGACACTTTCACTTTACCACCTGGCCAGACTTTGGGGTGCCGGATCCGCCCCAGCTACTGGTCAGATTTGTGCGCGCCTTCCGCGATGTCATCGGCACCGACATGCGGCCCATTATAGTCCACTGCAGCGCCGGAGTGGGTAGATCGGGCACCTTTATAGCCCTCGATCATATACTCCAGCATATACATAAGTCCGATTATGTGGACATTTTTGGCATTGTATTTTCCATGCGTAAAGGTAAGTTGGATAATTCAGATCGATCAGTATATGGAGTTTTATATCATAAATTTTGGGACATTTGATTTGATTATAAGATTTACTATTTGCATTATATACAATTTTTCTAGTTTAAAATCACTTTTGAAATGTGCAAACTTTTGTTGAATCAACTTCTATAGATTCTGGAAGCTCAAGTTGTCTAACACTTGGCTGAACTTTCAGTAACCCTTTCTTATCTGATATCCGAATGCTTTTAGAAGTGTTCTAAACCCCATTAAAATTACTTTTGATCTGGTTTAAGCCGTCTAAATCTAAACTTAGAATTTGAGTCCATCTTAAAAATTTCTTCCAAATGCTACAAAATGGTTTTTATACCCTGATCCCTGATTTTTTCCAGTGAAGAATCTAGGAGAACAATCAGAGCATTCTGAAAAATGTACCATATCTGGGCCTGGGCTTGAAATTAATCAGATCGGGTCTGTTACATGACAACCGTGCTTCATTTCAAGTTGTATTTAGAAGGCTCTATGAACATCTAGAACCTGAAATAAAAACACCAACATAAATACATTTATATAGTCAAATATCATATGATATGATATGATACGAAAGTCCTTGCACAGTTTATTGTTCTTAAAAGTTTAAAAAATGGAAGAAATTTTGCATATTTTTAAAGCTATTTCCATAATATTGATCTAAATTTAAGTGGATCAGTGGATAGCGCACTGTTCCGCCAAACAAGAGGTGTGGGTTCGAGTCCCTCTCATGTCGATAGTTATAACCCTCCTAGAAACGTAGGATTGGAAATCCTCTCACGTAAAAAAAGTTCTTCAGTGAAGGAAAGCAGAAATAACGACAAATAGTGCTTCAGGCTGTGACCCAATAGGGTTGTTATAGCCATATAATAATAATAGATCTTAATTTGACTTTGACTAATCTATTTTTCCCCCCAATTTCCCATTTTAGAGCGCGTTTTCATGGTGCAAACGGAGCAGCAATACGTCTGCATACATCAATGCCTCTTGGCTGTGCTGGAGGGCAAGGAGCATCTCTTGGCTGACTCACATGAGCTGCACGAGAATGAGAGCTATGAAGGTAAGTTGGGTTAAAACCATCCTAAGATGTTTCATAGTAAACTGTGTGCTCTACAATACTTTTTCCGAAGCTCTTAAAAAAGGAAACATTTATGTTGTATCGAAGCAGTTGTTGCCGCTGTTCCTAACTTCATTTTGTTTTATTTTAGAACTCTATTTTTTTTGCTCTTAACGCTGTGTAAACTAAACCTTCCTTATAATTTTTTAAAATTATTATTTTGGGTTGTATTTTAACTCTTGTGGCTGTGGTTCTATTTCAAGCAAAAAACAAATGAAAACATACGAAATTTCTACTTTTTTTTCGTAACTAACCAAATAATTTTTGTTATAATTTAATTGATTTTCTTATCTCTCTTTCTACATACACAAACACACCATTCTACACTACACTTACACACACACACATGTAAATTTAACATACATATATATATATATATACACACACACACACACAACACTGCTGAACTGCTAAAAATTTCTCCTCGAAAAACAAAAAAATTAAACTCGATATTCAGAGACTAAAATTTATATAGAGCGCACAAAGGCAGCTGCTGCCATGCCCATACCCGCCTCCTTGGCCCTAGCCGAGGAGCTGGATCGTGAACTGGAACTGGAACTGGAACTGGAACGGGAACGGGCACAGGATAATAATGACGATGATAATGATGATGACGATGACGATGAGGAGGCTGATGATGATCAGCAGCCTTTGAATAATGAGACAACAACGACCTTATCCACTGCCAGCAACAGCAGCAGCGATGAGGAACAACAACAACACCTGCCACAACAGCAACAACAACAACAACAACACCTGCCACAACAACAACAACAACAACAGCAGCAGCAACAGCAGTCAGTTAACATTTGCACAACTCGCACTGAAACCACAGACACTGACACTGAGGATGAGGATGGTGATGGTATTGATAAGAGTCCGCTTTTAGGTTTGTACCATAAAAACAAGAAAAACAAAAAACAACCACAACAACAATTGCATCCCACACACACAGCAACAACAACAACCACACTATAAAAAAAGTTAATTATAGTTGATTTCTCTAAAAAAAATGTGCTAACAAAGCAAACTAACCCAACTTTTTGTATATAGCGAAAGTTAAAACCAAACACTTGTAGTCTAGTGTAACTGTTAAACTAACACCCACACACACACACACACGCACATACACTAAGCTACACACATACTAATTCGCTTGGCATGCTTACAAAAACAACAACAAAAGACAAAAATAAAATTTGTTATAAATTTTGTTCTTATAACATTTTGTTTTATATATATGTTTTTATATACTCTTTTCGAAAAAGTTTCCTAGAATCCAAAAAGATATCCCAAGAATGTCTAGGAAACTAACAGTTATCATATAGTCTATATATTTTCAAACTTATAGAACTTAGATCTGACCAATATATAGCTGTCATAGAACTGAATGTCGGTTTTCTCCCAGTATCCCATATTTTTCAAGTTATTACACTAAAATTTTACACACAGCTAAGTTTCTTTCATATCTATTATCATCCCAAATTTCAAAATAATAGACAGTATACACGCAATCCTCAGTCATTATTATCTTTTTCACTATCCAATTTCAAATCGTACCAATTGTCACACTTAAGATTCCTAAGATTATCTATTTTTTCTCAAAATTTCAAAATGATCCCAAGTCTTTTCACTATGAATCGGTTCAATTTTTACAATGAACATTCCTAGAATCCAAAAAGTTATATCCAGAATTTCTAGTAAACTAACAGTTATCGAATAGTCTGTATGTTTCCAAACTTATTCCTCTTTTTTGAAATTCAGTACATTTTGTTAGTTGGAATCGAGCAGATCTGACCATTATATAGCTGTCATAGAACTGAATGTCGTTTGTTTCAAGTTATTACACTAAAATTTTACACTCACTTAAGTTTCTTTCATATTTATTACCATCCAGAATTTCAAAAGAACAGACAGTATACATTGTACCAATCTTCACACTTCACATTATTTAGTGTCTATTGTTTCTCAAAATTTAAAAATGATCCCAAGTCTTTTTACTATGAATCTTTTCAATATTTACAATGAACATCCCTTTAGCCCATATCTTATTAGTTTTTGCATTTAAATTTTTACCACACATGAGTTTCTTTCTTATTTATCGTTCTACTAGAATTTCAAAAGCATCGGATCATTATTTATCATGAATGACACCTTTGTCCATATTTCCCAAAATTTATAAGCTACAAAACTTAAATTTCATTTACACATATATTTCCATAGTATCCAGCTTTCCACTGAATTTCAAAAAGATTGGTCTATAAACACAGAAGTTACAAACTATTACAAATGATCTTAATCTTTTTCACTTACATTTTAAGATAATGTCTTGAGTCGGGCGTTTACTGAGTGTTTTTAGCACAAAGGATGAAGAATTCGTGATCCCCGCCCCGATCCAATAGTATTATATACATACGATCTACGACTATATTCCTCAAGCATTTCGAAAAGTGTATAAAATCCTCGGTGAACCGTGGATATTGCTTTCTCACTTGTTTTGTATCTATTATAATTTATCAAATTTTTATAGATTTTTTTACTAATCATAAAAATCTTATCTTTTTTTTGAACAGATGACGAAGGCATTGCCGAAACAGGCATATGAAAGAGATAGCCGCTGCGACGTGTGAAAGTGACAGCAATAGCCTCAGCTTAGTTCTTAAACCAATTTAACAGTTAAAGCCATTTTGCTGTTACTGCTGATATTTATATATATATATATATATATATATATATATATATATATATATATATATATATCTCCCACACACATCGCCGGAGGCAAGATACGCAGACGATGTATGTATATATCGGGTCGAGAGACC
>JBANCY010000302.1:0-42544 GCA_037040045.1 Phorticella flavipennis | reverse complement strand
GAGATAGAGATAGAGATAGAGATAGAGATAGAGATAGAGATAGAGATAGAGATAGAGATAGAGATAGAGATAGAGAAAGAGAAAGAGAAAGAGAAAGAGAGAGAGAAAGAGAGAGAAAGAGGGAAAGGGAAGAAGTAAGAAGAAATAACGAAAAAGAGAAGGGAAACAGGATAGATGTCAAGAGAGAGAAGTAAGAAGTAACGAGATGAAGCAAATGAAGAGAAAGATCATGAGAAACAGCTGGTAATGGAGACAAGGAGAAGGGCAGAGGAAAATTATGGAAAGTGAGCGCAATAGAGATAGAGAGAGAGATAGAAAGGAGCAGTCGAAATAGAGGGGGAGGATGTAGACGTTAAACGCTTGCTTAGATTATCAGAGAGATGGAGTATAAGATACATTGACGAGATGGAGGATAACAAAGAGAGAGATGAACGAAGAAGGAAATAAATCAAAAGGAGAAGAGGGAAAAGAACGAGAGGGGGTTAGATATAGAGATATGCGTCGAGCATTTGCGTAGATAGTAAAAGAGAGAGAGAGAGGTACGAGATGGAAAAGGAGAATGAGAAGGAATATGAAAATGAAAAGGGGAAACAGAAGATAAAGCAGACGGAGACACAGGAGCAAAAGTAAATATAGAAGAACAAGCAGAAGGAGAAGCTAAAACTGAAGAGAAAGCAGAACGAGAAGTTGAAGCAGAAGAAAAAGCAGAATGAGACACAGAAGAGGAAGAAGAATTAGAAAAAAAGAGGAAAAACAAGGAGAAGGAGAAGGTGAAGGTGCAGGAGAATATAAAGAAGTAGATGGAGAAGCAGATGCAGAAGAGGAATGAGAAGGGGAAGGAGAAGGAGAAGAAGAAGAAGAAGAAGAAGAAGGAGAAGGAAAAGGAGAAGGAGAAGGAGATGAGAAAGAGAAAGAGAAAGAAAAGGAGAAGGAGAAAGAGAAAGAGAAAGAGAAAGAGAAGGAGAAGGTGGAGAAGAAGCTCTTCGAAAAAAGAGGAGCAAATGGAAACGGAAAAGTAGAACGAGGACGAGATCAAGAAGGAAATAGAAATGAGATGGAGAGGGAGAAGTGGATGGTGATAGTAGTATAGGTTGATGGAGAGGTAGACGGGAAAGAAGCCACTAAGCAAAGCTGAGCTAATCTTAAGCCAATCTGGAGGAAGTCGAACAGAGTTAAGCTCTTGTGTGTTCAAAAGCTTCAGGCAGAGCTGAGCAGAGAGCTTATCCGCTGAGCTGGGCTTTTATGTTAATTTAAAATAAGCTGCAATCAGCAGAGAGCTCAGCGCGCTGAAGCATTGAACAGCTTATGGCTTAAGGCGGAGACCGTAAGCTGAACTTTTATGCCATAAGCTGACAATAGTTTGGGCAGCTTATAAACTGGGCACACTTGATCTTAAGTGGATTGAGCAGCTTATGAGCTGAGTACAGCTGAGCCCTTGAGCCTTTGGGCAGCTTATCAGCCGTGCTTAGAAGAGCTTCTAAGCTTTTGGGAAGTTACCAAAGAAAAAGAGCTGAGCTTAAAACCGCTTACAAGGGGACTTAAAGCTTTGATTTGAGCTAGAAATTGGTTCGATTGAAAATCGCTTTGATGCGTTGGATTATTTTAAACCACTTACGCTTAGGCGGGGGGTTTTCAAAGGCTTATCAGCTGAGCTGAGCTTACTTTTTTGCTTAAGCTTATACGCTGTAAGCTTTAGGAACTTGAATAGCCTGTTAAATGGTTTTCAGCTGAGCTGAGGGTCGGCTAAGCTGTGGCTGAGCTTCTCTTTATGGTCATATGTTGTCGCTGCTCATCATACCCCACACATGTGCCACTCGAGCACAGGGTATGCACCGGGGATAAGACCAAACTGGCGACATCTTGTCTGTGTTTGAGACACACAAAAACTAAGTCGCATGCCTAAGCCCAAAACTCATATGTAACATATCCGTGCTGACTAACTGTATGTTCGCCCCCTGCCCAACTGCCTGCTCCAGCTCCAGCTCCAGTTCCAGCTCCATGTCCGTCCGTCCCCCCTGTCCAAGCTGGGGCACTCTTGGCCACTTGCCGTGTGCACTAATCACATTTAGCGCTAGAGACTCGCGGCTCGGAATTTTGCTGCCAGCAACTTGTTAGACATGCGTCTTCCGTTTTACGTTTGTTTCCGTTTCCGTTTCCGTCTGCTGCATATATATACATATATATGAGAAGAGACGTAGTGGCGGGACAAGAGATGGACACACAATTTATGCGTGTCAGATTTGGATTTCATGGGCACACGCGAGAATTGGCACTGGTCAAAGTCAGCCAAAGACTCAGAGCGTGGTCTGAGGTTTGGGGTCTGCCACTTTGGGTTGGGGCTCAGGATGGGGGCTGCTGGTATGGCTGGTATGGCTGGTATGGCTGCCACATATGCGCCATATTTCAAAGCAAAATCGTAATGCCTGAGGGTTGCCATGGCCACCTGCTGCTGTCAGTTCAGTCCAGGACACGACAGGCAAAAAGGAAAAAAAAAGAGGAACCAAAAAGGAAATCGAACCTAAGGGCAACTGAATAAATCTGCAGATGATTTGGGGATTACTCAGTTTCTATTGCCTCCCTGCTACGTGCCATTCCACTTGACCTGTCAAAATTATAACTCTGCCAATTAACTGGGCTAATGATCCTAACTGAAGTGAACTGAGTAAGCACAACACCTTTTTTTTCGTTGGGCCTCTCATTAGCTAGCTTTTATGAGGTCTTACTTATTGCGACTAAAACCAGTTGAGAATCATAAGCTTTTACTTTGGGTTGTTTCTTGTGCTTTAAGTGGAGACACATTCTGATATTCTCTGAGGCCAAATGATAATATCAAACTAGCTTGGAGGGTTTTATATTTTTCATTGGAGTCTGAGATGCTTAGGTTTTTTGATTATTGAATAAATTGTGTGTTCCTTATCCGATTCTTATGAAATTTTGAGAAAAGTTCATTAATACAAAGTAAAAACTGAGTCTCAATATGAAACTCCGAAAAGAAAGTGTTGGGTTTTTGTAGTTAGGAGTCTATAGTTCTATTAGAGTATGGTTCTATTAGGGGTAAAGTGAAGTTCGTGCCGTTTGGATAACAGATGTCGCTACCTGTTTTGTATGGCGGTGTTTCATCTGGTAACATCGGCATTTTTGGGTGTCATAATTCCTATCTGTGATTGCTTTAAAAATGGCAAATTTTGGTTCGAATTATGTGTCTTAGTAGATATTTCTACAATATGAAGAAAAAGGGTTCCGAAAGGCATCGTATTTTGGTGGAAGCTTATGGAGACCATGCTCTAGCTGACGATCCGGAGCGTCATCAAAATTTCAGGATGAGGAATTGGAGACTCGCCACAAACGCAGAAAAGCTTGGTTTCACTGAGACAGTCATTTGCTATCCTTTAAAATTGGAATGATTCGGAAAGAATGGTTATTTAGGAAGCCCAAAACGTTCTGAAATTTTAATGCAACGCTTCAATTAGGAGCAAATGAAGACACAAATATGATCCGACTGGTACAGTTTCGCCGGATGGTTAAGATGAGTTAGCTCTGTGCCAAGTTTCTTTACGAAGAGCTTTACAAGAGCTGAGGAACTATCGATTTTCCAATTATTTCCTGACTTTCCTAGCGCTTATTTTAGAACATCTCCTCAGATATTACAAACGAAAGTCTATGTATCATTTTCTTCTAAAAGTGGGTAATTATATTAGACAAAATTTGCCACAAATCAAGTCAAATGAACCTATGTCTGTTATGGCCCAAAACTGAGATTCTTGGCAGTGAGAAACAGAGCAAGATAGGGGGAATGTATGACAAATCTGATGACACTTTAGATTAAAGCCCGCCCTTCATTTTTTTTGGTCTGGCTTTAACTTTTTTCCACGTTAAAATGGCCACTTGCTGGGCCGCAAATATGCCACAACTGGCACACGCCACACGCCACTCGCCATTTGCCACTTGCCACTTGGTGGCACGAGACCCAAGCCTCGCCCCACCACTCCCCCAGCCCCTTGGCGAACAAAGGCAAAGAACAAACATCAGACAAATGCTTTGTGCTTCGCTCTGCGTTGCTGACTAATTTGTTTTTCTTACGAGTTTAATTTGAAACCTGCAACAAGGACTCCGATCCCAACTGCTACTCCGTCTCCTATTCCAGTTCCAGTTGGGCAGAGCCGACCCCAAGCGCCACGTCAGGACCTGCCACGCCTCCGCTGCTGCAGACCAAAACAAGTAGGGAAGACTAGTCCTCGGCGCGTCGAAGATTTCATACTCTTTTCGAAAGGCACAACGTCCAAGTTTTAGTGCAAATTTGGGATATTTGAAACTTTCAGTAAATTCATTTAGAAGGGAAAAAAATTGATTAATCCCCGCATGGACTCGAACCCTCGAGCACTCTTACAACTAAGCTAACAATTGATCGGGAGACTCTATGACTATGAATTCGACACTTGTAAGGACACCTATATCTTTATATGACGGAATAGAAGTTTGATTCTTATGAAATTTGGTGGAGCGGCAGATAATAACGAGTCTTGAGAGTTTAAGAGCTTACAGTTCGATACGTTAGAAAACATGGGATATATGGACGAAACCGAATTTTGGTTATTAGGCAGCTATATAATGTATAAATCCGATTCTAATGAAATTTGGTGGAGCGGTATATAATAGGGAATCTTGAGAGTATGAAAGCTTTCAGTTCGATACGTAAGAAAACATAGGATATATGGGCGAACCCGAATTTTGGTTATAAGGCAACTATATAATGTATTAATCCGATTCTAATGAAATTTGGTGGAGCGGTAGATAATAGGGAATGTGCTGATGCATAACAAAAGAAGGCTCTGCACCATGTTTCCTTAGGATAGCTCAAAAACTGAGGGGCTAGTTTGCATACATACAGACGGACGGACAGATAGGGACGGAGAGACGGATATACATATATATTTTTGAAAGTGGCTAAACAAACCCTATCGGGTGAAGCACTCTTTTATCTTTATGTCTAGCTTCCTTCACTTGATACCTTTTTTTACGTGGATGGATTTCAAACCCTACGCCACAACCTAGTTTTTCAAGGAAGGTCATGTTAAGTGGGACTTGAACCCACAACTCTTTTTTCGAGGGACGGTGCGCTATCCACTGGCCCACTGAGGCCCCAGACGGATATGACTCAATCAATTTCCTTTGTTCTCCTGACCATTCTGAATGTAACTTTTGGGGGGTCTACGACGTTTCATTCAATGCGTTACATACTGTCCGACAAAGTGAATACACCATCTTCTTCGGAAAGAGTATAAACAGCAGCAACGCCTGTTGTCAATTGGGCTCTCCTTTGTTGTTGTTGCTGTTGTTGTTGTTGTTGTGTGGCAACAGCAACAGTTTGTTCAGCGTTTTCTGCTGCTTCTTCTTCTTCGTGTTGTTTTTAGCCAGATTGCGTCGAGTGGGCGTGGCAGTGTGGGCGGCAAGGGGCGGCTTGTGGGAAAAAGAAATGCTTGCGGAGCTGCGGAAAAAATGTGTTTATTTAGGATAACTTGAAATTGTTGTTGTTGTTGTTGTTGTTGTTGTTGCAGCTATTGTTGTTGTTGTTGTTGTTGTTGTTTGCCAGTTGACAATTGTTGCTGGGTCAGCGGAGCAAAAGGCACAACAACAACAGCAATAACAACAACAAAGCCACTCAACAAAGCGCATTATGCCAAAGGGCAGCAGCACGACTAGCACATACCCTGTAATAAAAAAAAAAAAAAACAAAAATAAACACAGCTGTTGGCCGCTGGCAGCATTCAAATTTGCCTAGCGAAAAAAAGGCCAAAAAAGCGGCTAAAACTGAGGCAGCTTCAAGCGTATTGTAGGGGCTTTTGTGTTGTTGTTGCAGCATTTATTGTTGTGGCAAATTAATAAGCAACAAGCGGCACAGAGCCTCCGCCGCTTCACATAAATCAACAACACAAAACGAGAGGAAAATGGAAAAAAACAGAGCAAAAATATAGGGAAAAACGTAGAGAGGGGCAGAACGGGGGTTGCGGGAAAAAAGGAAAACCAGACTAAAAGAAATCACAGTAATTAATTAATGTGTATATAGATGGGAGAATATTAGTGAAGAGTGGGAGAAAGCCGGTGCCATGAGGGCGCAGTGCTGAGAATGTAGGAGAGGGGCTCATAAATTAATTGCCGCCCTTAGGCCATGCCCAGGCAGCAGTGGACACTTAATCAAAGATTTTACGCTTTTCGCCGAGCTTCCAATTGTCTGTTTAAGTGTATACCCTGTGCTGACCACAAAGTCATATGCCTATGGCAGTCTGCTACAGAGCATCGACTAGTCGAGCATTGGTATTAAGTTTTTTTTTGGTTGGGGTCACGACATTAATTAAAGCTTTAAAGCACGAAAAAGGCAAATCCATACTTTTCCGGCTAAAAAAACAAAAAAAGCTAATAGCTGTAATACTATATGAGCACAAATTGCCAATTGAGAAGTGATTAGACACCTTTAAGTGGTCCTTTTGGAGCTTTTTGAACCCACTGAAATAGGTTGGGGTTTGTACACTTTCCGTCCAAATAAGTTTTACGAAAATTGAAGCTTCATTATGTAAAATTGGTTACATCTTTATGCTTGAAAGTATTGTCCATCTCAAACCCCTATTTTTTCGCCATCATTCTGGCAAATCCCATATCCCGCGTCGAAAGAACTTTGGGATTTTTATTAGCTATGAAGCGATCCATTCTTTGACTTCATCATATTTGGAGCGTTGTTGTGCTGGAAACTTACTTTGACATGTCAATCCGAAAATTGCGGACGTTTTTCTTGCAATGCTCTGCTTAGAGATATCAGTTGTCGTAGATATACATTCCATAAGTAGATATACAACATAAGTTTCGAACTATGGATGTTACGCATGCCAGTCGATGATGAGGCCTGGCCGGGGTATCCAGACAATGTTCAGCGTTTCCGTTCATATAGCACCCAATTCTCTACATTCCGAATCATTCCCATTGATTTCAAACGATAGCTTGATTTACTCCAAGGGATGCTGCCAGTATCTATTAAGTTCATGTTGAGACTTCTTTTCTAATATCTCTAATATCTTTTCTAATATCTCCAATTCTTTATACCAAAACTTTGGAGGCTCACCGGGTCGTTATTCGTCTTTCTTCTTTTGATTTAATATCACAACTGGAGAAATAACAGAGTTTCTCACTCGCAAAAACAACTATAACATATGATAATACTGTGCAATGCAACTGAAAGTTTGATTTGCCAATAAGTTCTATTTTTCTCAAGCTTTTGTTCTAAAAATTAAGTTACACTCAAAGTATCACATTATTATACGATCCACCAAGTTTGGGAACGATTGAGCTGGGTTCTGGGTCTAACCTAAGATATAGGTTATTTAAGTATGCTTGAAAATTCATTCTTTTATATGGGCCTCACATTTCCTACAAACTGAATATCGTAAAGGCAGATTATCTAGAGAAAGTACACCGAAAGGAATCAGAAACGAAAAGTCCTCTAAAGGGTGATACTGACCATATTTGGTCATACCAAAAAGGTGTTTCGCAACAAATTCCAACATTTTATAGATCTGCAAAACGCGAACCCATTTAGGTTGGCGGTATTTATGGTTATGTTTTTATAACTTCAATAAACCCCCAAATTCTTGTCAATTTTTGTCGAACAGAAACTTCAATTGGACTCATAACTCATCAGATATATCCCTTTTTTGCCCCTCTCGACTTTGGCAACAATTTTAGTATTCGATGGCCATTAAAATCGATTATTTTCAACTTGGGGCCGACTTGAATGCGGTGTGTTGACATTGGGAATGGAATTGGGAATTCGGAATGGGTCTGGGAATTTATGTCGTTTGCATAGTTGATCGACGCGACGAGCTTGTGGCACTTGTGTTGTGTCAGGTGTCAAGTGCAGACACGTGGCACTGGCCCAGGTGGAGGCCCCGTCGAAGGCTTCGACGTATATGGGTCATATATAGAACGCCGATAACTGGCGAAGGTAAACAAAACAGCAAACAAAAATAAATAATGAAAAAAAAAAAGGAAAAGAAACCAAAATCGAGGAGAAAAAGCAACAACCTCAGCAGTAACTTTACCTAGGTAAACATGTCTCTGTGGCTCTGTGGTGTTGTGTGTGTGCAGGGTATGTGTGTGTAGGGTATGAGTGTGTGTGGTGTTGTGCCACACTGCGTATACACAATGACCAGCATATTTCACATAGCTACCCCTTGCCACAGGCCTGACAGAGCAGAGGGTATGCAGGGTATGCCCTTAGAATAATTGCTATTGCTGGAAAATTGAGAAAATTGTTGTCTTTGCTTTGGACTATGACGGACAATTTCCAAAAATAAGTTGGGATTATCCCAAAACTGTTGCAAGTGAATAGCTTAAGTTGGGTCTTAGGACTTTAAGATGCGTTTGGGTTCAGTTGAACAGCGTTTTTGGAAGGTTTTCCTAGGCCTTTAGTTGGTTTCGATCTAGATAAGCTCCCCTCGAGTTAGCTCTGTTTGTACTCTGTTTGAGTATAGTTTGGGACCCACTCCATGTTGTACCTCCTAAAATATTTCTAATCATTTTCAAAATTTTTTTTATTTTCAGGTGAGAAACTGCTACTTTGTGGTATTACGACTGGTATTTTTCCTGACTTGAAGATATATTTGGTAAAGTTGATGTTACATTATTATAAGCCTCCTGCTCCTATGTTTTGAATGGAAATTTCATGCTCTAATTTTCGAAACTTATGCATTATCTAGCCAAAATTAGTAGCTGGACCAAAACCTACTTAAAAATAATAAAATCTTATCAAAAACTGCTGCACTTGTGAAATTTAAGGAGTTGGAATCAGTTTTAAAGGCTTTTGTTCTAACTTTGGGGTTATATTGAGCATACAATTGGTACACATCGATTATTCAAAGCATTGCCCATTGCTAGACACTACTTTTTCCCATTTTTCTGTCAATTTTCGGAAACCAGTTCGGAAGAACAGTTCGTCTTTGGATGCGATCCATGTCGATCCAGTTTTTTATGTTTTCTCCTAAGGTGAAGTGCTGGCCTGTCTGGCCATAAACCATGGTTCGGAAAATATGGTAATATGGAGGAATGTCTGGGCTATATGAGGGGCGGGGTAGGACATTCCAACGAAGTAAAGTTTTAACGACTCGACTGACTCGTAGTCAAGTGTTTTCGTGCTACAAAATTACTTTGTCATGCCTATCCGAAAATTTCGGACGTTTTCTACGATATCTACGTTTGAAGTTATAGTGAAATCTAAAACACATAAATTTCTTAACAAAGGGAGTAACGCTTACAGGGTAACCTATGGGTCGTGCATAGCCCAGGTTTTAGCTTGTATTCAGCTGGCTGCACATGCATAATACATGCAAGGGCCGCCGGCTATCGGCGGCGATTGTTGCACAGTCACTCAGCCTTTTTGTCTGCCCGGGCTGCTGCCACGCCCCCGCACCACCTACGCCTCCGCCGAGCACCGCATGTCCATTTGTATCCTCGCCCGACGCACAGCCCATTTCATTTTTAATAGTTTTTCCAGCCAAAGTGCAGTCGACGTCAGCGTCGTTTCATTTGCCGCTTGTTTACTTTGCAAACTGGGTTGCCGCTACCCTGTACCCTCGACCCTCATCCCTCCGCCCCTTGCTAGCCAGCCACGCCCCATCTATCTGGCTGCTGCCCGCAAATCAAACAATGAAGCCGCCGCCCTTCAGCCTGAAACTTTTGTAGTCCGAAAACAGAAAAATATTAGAAAAACTAAAGGAAAAATTGTTTTGTTGCATTTTGCTGATTGATGCAACGCGCCGCCCATAGGCCAGACGGCCACGCCCCCTGAAAGAAAAAACCATGCAAATTATGGGCATTTGATGAACTTTGACCAGGCAATTAGCATATGGACGGCAGGTGGCGCCACTTGGCCCATTTATCTGGCCAAATGTGCTTTAAAATGGCGAAAATAAACATAGCCAAGGTTCCGGCTGGAAAGAGATGGAGATGGAGCTGAAGAGAGAGATAGATGGGGGCAAATGGGGCTTAGAGGGAGCTAGAAAGATAGTATATATGTTCAGGCAACATTTAAGCTTGAAATTATGGCTGTGGTCATAGTTGGAATAGTTGAAAATGGCTAGAGACAAACCAAAAAAAAAAGCTAAAAAAAATTAATTTATGTTTCAAAAAGTAGTTAAAGCTGAAATATGGGGATAATGCCAGAATAAAGCTAAATAATGTGCTAGAAACAAGTGGAGAAAGAGATATGGCAGACAGATATAGAGGAGATAAGGAAAGCTATACAATGTGTGCAGAGCACAAGAAAGCTAGAGATAATAGAAGAGATTGGAAAAAGGCAGGGAAAAAGACCCAAAAAAGCTCTCAAAATCTTAAGATAGCATAAAAAACAAAGAAGGCCTATAAAAAATAAAAGATTTAAAAAGAATGAAGATATTATGAAGAAAGAAGAATCAAAAAATTAAAGAAAAGCACATTGAGTCGTAGTACTAGTAAAATATTTATTTATTTATTTATTATATGGCTATAAAAACCCTATCGGGTCACAGCCTTTTGCTTTTTTCATTGAAGATTTATTTTTTAAAAATGGGTGGATTTCAAGTCCTACGCCTAGTCCTACGCCTAGTAGTAGTAATAATAGTAGAATATATTACTCGGAAATGGGCCAAAAATCGGAGGTATCATTAGACAGGGTTCAACTGTTGATCTTTTGAAGAAAAGAATTCACTAAATTGAGTTTCTTGAATTTTTCGAAAATATGGGTTATAAAGGAAATTAGGAATTTATGAAGAAAGACAGGACGACGAACGCGAAGAAATATGGGGAAGATTGAGACTGAGAGAATAAAGTACTTGGAAATGGGCTTAATAGAGAAGGTACCAGGTAAAAAGCGTTCAGATAATGAAACCTTTTGACGGTTTAAATGAAATTCTTATCCTTTTTTGAAAGAAAGAAATAGGAAGAAATTATGAAGAAAGAAGATACAAAGAAACGAAGAAAAGGCGAAAAAATTATAAAATATTGAGGCTTTGACCATAAAGAGAAGATGAATGGGCGAATGGGGCTCTACTGTTGAAATTTCTTGAAGGAATAGACTTTATTCACTAGAGTTCACACAGTTTTTTTAGTTTTTCTTTAGGAAGAAAAGGTTAAAAGAGAACAGAAGAAATTATGAAGAAAGAACAGACTAAGAAGGAGAAGAAAAGGAGAAACAAAGAAAGAAGGCTTTGAGAATATAGTGGATAGAAATCGGCGTAAAATAGATGGAACATTGGAATAAATAGATAGTTATTCATAGAGTTCAATAAAGGAATAGAGTCTGCTAAACGATGTTCCCAAATTTCATACCGTTCCCGAAGTAATTTGCCGTGAGAGCTAGCTAAATTCTCTAAGAGATTTGGTTAGCTTTTTTAAAGCCAACGAGCTAAATTGCCAACACTATGCCCCAAAGTGCAAGCGACGAGTCAAGGTTTGGGTCTAGAGTTTTGGCTTGTTTATACGCAAATCATGGAGTAGTCGACTGCGGTTTTTGTTTACACTTTGCTCAAGGCGTTAACCCAAAAAAAAAAAAAAAAAACTGGGAAAAATAGAACTGAGCGTCTATAAACAAACAGCACGAAAACAGAAATCTCAACAAAAAGCCAAAAAAATAGAAGCCATAATATGCAGTCGAGGCGAAGAGGGAGAGCAGGATATGTTTTGGGAGGTTGAAAGAGGGTTTTATTAAGATATTTATACTCTTTTCGAAGAAAATATTATGCTCACTTTGTCTGAAAGTGTGTAATGCTTTGAAGGAAACGTCGTAGACCCCAAAAGTTACATTCAGGATGGTTCGGAGGCCAAGGGAAATTGATTGAGCCATGTCCGTCTGTCTGTTCGACTGTCTGTCCGTCCGTCTTTATGTATGAAAACTAGTCCCTCAGTTTTTGAGCTATCCTGACGAAACTTGGCACATAGCCATTTGTCGGAATCGGCAGGATCGGACGATTATATCATATAGCTGCTGTATAACCATAAATCATATATCTCAAGCTTCCCTATGTATTCGACTGAAAGTTCTCACACTCCCAAGATTCGTTATTATTTGCGGTTCCACCATATTAGATTGGTCTTCTATATCATATAGCTGGCATATAAGCATAAATTGATTTTGCCCATATATCCCATGTTTTCCAACGTATTGCACTGAAAGTTCACATACTTCCAAGATTCGATATTATCTACCAATCCATCCAATTCCATTGCGATCGGACTTCTATATCATATAGTTGACATATAACCAAAAGTCAGTTTTGCCCATATTCTCTATGTTTTCTTACCTATTTGACTGAAAGTTCGCACACTCCCAGGATGCGTTATTATCTACCGCCATCTTCGAAAAGAGTGTGATATCTTCGGCGCGTCTTCCTTCCTTACTGGTTTTAACCTCATTTTGCTTCGTGTCACGCGCTCTCTGGTGTCACATCTCTAGGCGAATGCTGTGATTAAAGATTCAACTTCAAAGCGTTGCCGCACTCAACCTCATGCCGTCACACTCAGCTTCATCTACATTTTTGCTGCTCTTCCTCACGCTCATCCTTCTCCTCCTTCTCATCCTCATCATCATCCTTATACTCATCCTTCTCCTCGTCCTTCATGGTTATCGTCTTGGTGCTTCTACCCAATGCTCGTCTCAATTGAATGATGTCACATGAGGCGCTGCGCCATAAACAAACAAATGACAAGCGGAGCTGCTGTATGCGATACACAAATCAAGCTATACCCAACTCACACACACCCTACAAACACTCACACACTCACTCGCACACTCACTCACCCATACACTCACTCAGAAAACGGTGCACTTGTAAGCCAAAGGGACAGACAAAAGGCTTAGCGAAGCGTTGCAGACGCCAAGACATGAAAACTTGATGGCAACAACAACAACAACAACCACGCTTAGGATTGAACACTCATATTCACATTCACACTCATTCACACACCCACTCGCACACTCACTCGCACACACACTCACCCATGCACTCACTTCCACTCAGCGCAACAACAAAAGGCACAGCGACTCAGCGAGCACTCAGCCAGGCGCAGATTGCGGCAAGGACATGCAGCGGCTTCTTGGCTGCCGACAAAAGCCCCACATGTGTTATCGATAATCAAATCAACTTACAAAAATTATCGCACTTCTAGCGTTGCCATAGAAAACGATTACAATTATGTGTTTTACACAAAATTAACTGCAAAAGCACACACAAAGCGACCCCTTGTTGTCCTAGCAAGGACTTTTCAAAAGTTATCGATAACTTTGATTTATCGTTATAGCTTTTACTTATAACAATATTATGACAAATAGCATATTGAAGTCTAACCCTTACAGCATGTTCTATAAAAACATAATAATGATAATCGATAGCTAAGTTATCGACAGTTATAATAAAGCTATCGTAGCTTATAATTATAACAATGAGTTGACAAATAGCATATTGACATCAAAAATGCAATGCATTTTTTATAATAAAAGAATATTCCCTAATCGATAATCAAGTTATCGATAGTTAGCGGTATCGCAGTATTCAATTTTGATGTGTAGTGTAAAAAGTTACAGAAATGTGACAATTAGTACAATATTAAAGTTAAAACGTATCCGCATTTACAGTTGTAACATAAAATTCGATAATCGATAATCAAGCTATCGATTATTTTAATGCATTCAAAGCTATCGTCTTTTTTTTTAGCTTAATAGTAACATTATGTAAAGCACATACCATATTATTATCAAAATGTATTGGGTCATGAATAACTTCAGAATGAAAAGTATCAAAATTTTGATACACCTCTCCATTTTTCGAGTAAGTGACGAAATATGTATAACTTCAGAAAATATATATTTAGAAAATATACAAAAATTTGGATCCACAATTTTTTCCATGCTAATATGGTCTCTCCCTTATGTATATTGTCTTCCCCTTATATATATGGTCTCCTTCTTTTATAAGTGATTATAACTTCTACAATTTTCATCATAAAACTTGGAATTTCGGAATATAAATTCATAAACATTTCATTAAGCAATTCTTAAAATATCAAAACGATCGGATCATAAACACCGAGGTTATAAAACATAGAAATTAACTATAGCTTGGCTATAGTGTTTTGACAGCTTACAGCTGACAGTTATCGATAAATATTAATGTTGTCGATAAATGCCAGAAAGTGTGGTTTATATGAAAGACATGTAAAATGCCAGCATGTGTAAGACTAAAAGCCTCAACAAACAAATGATATGATCGATGGTGTTTTGACAGCTGCTGTCGAGTTATCGATAAATATTAATTTAATCTCATCACTAAGGCTTATCAAGTGTTTGCCACTTTGTCGCCTGGCCTTTTAAAGCTGTTCATGTTTTATGTGACAAATAAAAAGCTAAAACTAAAGCTAAACCGAAAGCCAGATGGAAAGTCAGTGCCAGTGCCAGGGCCAGAGCCAATGCAATATGCATATGGGTGCACTCAAAGTGACGAAGTCTTATTCATAGTTATTCACATTTGTCGTCGCATTCATATTCGAGTGTTTCCCCCGACTGCGAGTCGGAAGTGCGGAACAAACATTTGCATAAAGGCTCAACTAAAGCATTTGCATTTAGATGGTTGTTATACTCTTTTCGGGGAAAATGGCATATTCACTTTGTCGGAAAGTATGTAATGCTTTGAAGGAAACGTCGTAGACCCCCAAAAGTTGCTTTCAGAATGGTTAGGAGGACAGAAGAAATCGATTGAGACATGTCCGTTTGTCTGCCTGTCCGTCTGTCTGTCCGACCTTCTGTCTATATGTATATAATCTAGTCCCTCAGTTTTTGAGCTATCCTAACGAAACATGGCGTTATGCGTCAGCACATTGTCGGAACCGATCGGATCGGTCATATCATATAGCTGCCATAAAGGCAAAATTCGGTTTTTCCCATATATCCCACGTTTTGTTGTGTATTGGACTGAAAGTTCTCACACTCCTAAGATTCAGTTCCACCATATTGGATTGGTCTTCTATATCATACTGCTGCCATATAAGCAAAAACCGGTTTTGCCCATATATCCCATGTTTTCTAATGTATCTAACTGAAAGCTCACATACTCCCAAGATTGGTTATTATCGACAGTTCTACTAAATTTCATAAGGATCTGACTTCTATATCATATAGGTGTCATATAACCAAAAGTCTGTTTTGCCCATATTTCTCATGTTTTCAGACGTATTTGACTGAAAGTTCACATATTCTCAAGATTCGTTATTATCTACCACTTCACTAAATTTTATAAGAATCGGACCACTATATCAAACAGCTGCCATATAACCTAAAATCGGGCTTTCCTATATATCCCATGTTTTTTAACGTATCAAACTGAAAGTTCACATATTCCTAAGATTCGTTATTATCTATCGCCATCTTCGAAAAGAGTATGAAATCTTCGGTGCGCTAAAGACAATCTTTCATATCTTATTTTAGTTGTTGTTGTTGCTTTTAGTTGTTCTATTGTTGTAGTTGTTGTTGTTGTTGTTACTATATAAGATTTTTGACATTGTTGCTCATCGTGCGGCCAACGAGCTGCAACTAATGCAAATGCACAAAATGCGATTTATGATAAAACTTTTACACGAATCACTTGTCCCTGCTCGGGCGCCAAAAAGCAACGGTCACGTGTCCCTGCTCGGGCGCCACCCGAAAATCATAAACGCGTCCCTGCTCGGGCGCCACGCAGTTAGTATCAATGCAAATATCAAATATTTAAGCTTGTTCCTAGCCCGATTTAACAAACATTTCCAAACACACATCATTCATCATTTTGCTTGGGCACATTTTTGCCTGTTTGACACACTGTCAGCTGACCCATTAACGCGCCCCAGGCGCAACCCAACCAACCGATCCGAACCGAACACAACCCAATTCCATCCCCATACCATATCCATACCATACCATCCCATACCATACCATCTATGCGGTCATGTGATATGGCAAGCGGCTTAACCCAACATTTGTCTCTTTGGCTTTTGTTTGTCCGTGTTTGTCCGTGTTTGCCCGACGCATACAAAATTCAATAAAAATATTTGATTAATTGTGCCAAATGCACAATGTTTGCATAGTTTTAGCTTCCCAATCACAGTGTGTAACAGAGAGAGAGAGAGAGAGAGAGAGAGAGAGAGAGAGAGAGAGAGAGACAGGCAGACAGCTGATATGATGCGAAATGTGTGCGCATTTGGCCACACTTTTGGCCCCAGGGGAAAACATTTGACTAATTTGCAAATCATGCGAACACTTTTGTTGGGCTCTAAAAATCGACAGGAAATTTTGGACTTTAAGTTGGGGGAGGGGGTTATAACTATTAAATTTTCCTTCATCATAGTTCATGATCCCTAAAATTAAAAACAGTTCATAACTTAAGTAGTTCTTAGCAGATTTATTAACGTTTTATTTCGTGAACTTTAAACTAAGCCATGAAAGTATCTCGAAAATTTCATAAAAATCGGAGAGTTATAAACATTAAAAGTATTACTAGAAGTATATGAAAAAGTACATGCTTCAAAAGACTTATTCCTTACTTATTATATGGCCATAACAAACCTACCGGGTCACAGCCTGAAGCACTATATGTCTCATCGACGTGAGCGGGACTCAAACTAGCACCTCATGTTTATCGGGACGGTCCGCTATATTCTGCTCCCTCGATGCCCCCGATAGACTTATGTCTCCAAAATAATATTTGACCTACGCATGGTTCTCATTCGATGCTCATAATAATGGGCTATATATGGTAATATATTATGTACTGATCTCAAATGAAAAATGGCAAATATTATACTAAAGATTGCAAGGAACCATCGTAGACCTACAAAATATAAGCATATTAAGGTCATCCGGGAGCTATGGCCTATTGACCTATAAAAACGAAAGATATGCATTCAAATATGTAACCTCAATATAACCAAGCTAGCAGGTTGAATCCTAACTAGGGACATAATTATCTGTATTATATAGACCGTATGTTGGATGATGTGGGAATAGCATCGATGTTATCACCGATGTCATAATCTTCGATGTCCGATATTAGCTAAATTTTCATAAACCTCTTTCTAGACTTCTAGACTTAACCTCTAAGTAGACTTTTCTCGAGCAAAATTAGTGAAATGCCAAGTTTGGCTAGGTATCAAATTCCATTATGTTCCATAGAACTGTAGAGTTCGGTTGGCATATAAATAATGTGTAACATCTGAGCTCGAAATTGACCCTCAATGAAATTTTCTTCAAAGAAACTTGCAACAGTCTATGCTGCATTATCTTTTCTCTAGATTACAGGGTATTTGCTGGTCCCCAAGCCCAATTCTTGCTTAATCTAGTAGCTTTATTCAGACATTACGGTACTATCTAGTCCTTATGGATATCTATATTTTTCACATATCATGCCGCCCCTAACATGTTATTTTTATATCAAGAGTGAACTTTTGGACCAATATATTTCCATTAAGGAATACCCCTTACAATTAAATTATATATTCAAGAGTTTGAGTGTATTATTTATGAAACTTCTAAATTTCAGTTCGTTTGTTTTATAGGCCTAGAAGATATGCATCATATTTACGATATTTTTTAGAATATTATTTTTAAATTGTTTATACATATAACATTTATTATTTTCTACAGATACATCAAATTTCATTGGGATCGGAGAATAAAAGCAGCAGATATGCTTCTTACGAACATGATAGCATAATATCATCCTCTACTTCTGTAACTTTTAACAAATGTATTGGATAGTAAAGTTGGGAAAGTTGCTGTGCCATGGATCGAATTAGGTTTCAACCTTTAACAATTTTTATAATTATTTCAAAATCCTCGGTGTTCATTCTATGCATAGAATATATATGCTATTTCGACTTCGAAAAGTTTATAAAATTATCGATCTTTACTCAAAATAAACTTTAGCTTGGTTTGTTTGCTTTGATTAGCTTGATTCCAGCTACATTTTGGCTTGTTTAAATGTTTAACGTTTAACATTAGCAGTCATAATGTCTCGCAGCTGCACTGAGAATTGCATAGAGAGGCAGCTGGCTGCCAGTTGGCCTGTTGCGTATGTTTCCGTATTTTTCGTTTTTCGTTTTTGGATTTTCTCTTTCTCTTTTTGGCCACCTTTTGGGACAGCGGGAAACACACACAAAGGCACAAGTAAAAGTATTCGATTTAAATATTTCATTGGGCAAAAGTTTCATACAATTTTTCTCTTTCCGAAATTTTCGTTTTTTTTGCGGAGGTTTCGCCTCGTTGCTCGATGCTCGTTGCTCGGCTGCTCGTCAGCTTTGCTGTTGCATTATTCATTGGGACAGCGGTGGAACCACCTGGCGACGCAGCACAGGGTATATGGGGGGCGTGGCGGAGGCGGAGGCGGGGTCGGTGGCAGGTGGCAGGTGGCAGGGGCAAAGCTGAGCAATGAAACAGGTCGAGCAACAGCTTCCGGTACAGCGGCAACTAGATGGATGAGCGTTCTGGTGGGGGAGGTGACCAGGTGTGTGTGTTTTTTGGTGTGTGTGTGTGTGCGTGAGAGGGTGTGTGTGAGGGTTTGTCTGTGTGTGTGTGTGTGTGTGTGTGTGTGTGTGTCAGGTCAGGGCAACGGAAATTGCAAGCATGACCAAATAATGAGACACACACACACAGCACACACACCACACACACACCCTCCCTCCCCCCGGACAGACACACGGCTGAAAATTATTTGATAAAAAAGCAAAGGCAAAGCAAAGGTAAAGCCAAAGGTGCTGCAGCTGCTACTTACCCCCCTCTTAACTTAGTGTGTGGTCCAACCTAAGCCTCCTGCAGCCCCCTGTAGGTGCAAGGGGTTCGGGGAAGGGGTCGGGGGGCTGGAAATCAGCGCACTTGTCAAATACGTTGATGGACACTTGAAAGGCGAAATTCAAAAGGCTGGCAAGACAGGCGAGACAAGCGAAAGCCTGGCATGCCAAAAAGCCAAATTGCTTTTCAAAATTTATTTTCGTATTTTATTTTAGATCATTTTTTGCGCTGCTTGCCTTGTATACCCTGTAAAATGTGCAAAACCATAGGAGGCCTTGAGTGGGATCTCAAAGTAAGCAAAAGCTTCAAAAAGTCTCTGCGTGAGGTTGGGATTTTATCATATAGAAACACTGGAATGGAATACTTAACGAGCTACGAGCTGCTTAGTATACCCTGTAAAATGTGCAAAGCCAACCAGGAGGCCTTGAGTGGGAGCTCATACTAAGCAAATGCTCTAAAAAGTCTCTATGTGAGGTTAGGATTTTGTCATTTAGAAACACTGGAATGGAACACTTAACAAGCTACTTAGCTACTATACCCTGTAAAATGTGCAAAACCATAGGAGGCCTTGAGTGGTAGCTCAAACTAAGCAAAAGCTTCAAAAAGTCTCTGCGTGAAGTTGGGATTTTATCATTTAGAAACACTGGAAGGGAACACTTAACGAGCTACGAACTGCTTAGTATACCTTGTAAAATGTGCAAAACCAACCAGGAGGCCTTGAGTGGGAGCTCATACTAAGCAAATGCTCTAAAAAGTCTCTTTGTGAGGTTAGGATTTTGTCATATAGAAGCACTTAACGATCTTCTTAGCTAGTAACTGCTTAGTATACCCTGTAAAATGTGCAAAACCAACCAGGAGACCTTAAGTGGTAGCTCAAACAATGCAAAAGCTCTAAAAAGTCTCTATGTGAGGTTAGGATTTTGTCATTTAGAAACACTGGAATGGAACACTTAACAAGCTACGTAGCTACTAACTGCTTAGGAACAGTGGGATAAAGAGTAAAGATGCTTAAGGTTTCCTTTCCGCCTAGCCTTGTGAAGTGTATACTGATTGGGAACAATGGAATAGCACGCAACAATGATTTAATATGATGAAAATAATACCAATTGTTTATTAAGAATCTTATAAAATAGCTTGTTAGAGGCCTCGGTGATCCAGTGGTTAGCGCGCTGTCCCGCCAAACAAGAGGTGCGAGCTCGAATCCCGCCCATGCCTTTAGGCATGACCCTCCTAGAAAAACCATGTTGTGGCGTAGGATTTGAAATCCGCCCATATAAAAATGTTCTTCAGGGAAGGAAACAGAAATAGAGGAAAAAAGAGCTTCAGGTTTTGATCCGAAAGGGTTGTTATGGCCATATAAAATAGCTTGTACATTGGAACAATGAATTGGAACATTGCAAAAGACCAATTTGCGCAAAACAAAAGTGGTTCAAATTTGTATATAATTTAAGGTTAGGAACACTTGAATGAAACACAGCAATACTACATGTTCAACACATAAAGATGACGGTCGTTTTTATAGAAACAGTGGAATGGCACATTCGTGTAAACACATTAATTTTCGGAAACCACAGGAGATACTTTTGCTTAAATCAGCTTCGCTTGAAAACCAGTAAAACTGGAATATAAATCTCTCTATCTCTATCTTTATTTCAAGTTAAAATATCTTTAAGTTTGTTCCAATTTCATTGTGTTATATGCAATTATGCGTAAATTTGCCTCGCTTTTAAGCTATCTGAAATGTTGTTTCAATTCCATTATGTTCCATAGAACTATAGAGCACGGTTGGCATTATTTATAATGTGTAAAATCAGAGTTCAAAATTGATTCTCAATGGCACTTGCAACTGTCTATGCTGCATTGTTTTTGCTCCAGATTACAGGGTATTTGTTGGTCCCCAAGCCCACCCACATCGCACTGCTTTTTACGAAGTGTATTTTTAAAATTCTTGCTAAAAAGCCGCCAGTGTGTGGTGGGTGCAGGGTGTATGGGGTGTATGGGGTATATGGGGTGTATGGTATATGGTTATATGATAATGGGCAAATCTCTCCGTTTAGTTCTTTTGTTAAATGCTTTTTGTCGTTAGTTAAGTGGTGAGCGAGATGGCAATATGTGTCTGTCTTTCACTCAGTGTGTGGTCTAAGGTATCATATCACAGCATACCATATCATAACAGAACCAAACCGAACCGAATCCAACGAGAACGTATCAAGTATGCGCCATGTGTGCCGTGCGGAGGCCAAAAGGCGCCAGTCGACGTTCGGTTCGGTTCGATTCGGTTCGAATTTTTGGTTCTCAAGTGGTGCGACATGTGCCATTGTTGCCACCCGGCTCCCGGCTAGCTATCTGACTGCCCCACCGACCCAGCCACCAGCCCACTATCCATCTATATCTCTATCTAGCTGTCTATATCTATGTATGGTGTGTATATATCTCGATGGATATCGCTGTCTATGGAACACACAAATGATTTATTTATTTATTTACTTATTGCCAATGCCAATGACGCGAGTTTTTCCATGACGCAGCTGCCACATGGATCAAAAGAGGGACGGGACGGGGAGAGAGGGGAGAGATGGAGAAAAAAAACTAAAATAATAATATGTATAAAACCTTGTCCTAAACTCCCTACAACAACCTGACCCGACCCAAAACAAGCGACACACAATACAAGCTGTCTGTCCGTCTGTCTATCTTTCCGACTGTCTGTCCGCCTGTCTATCTGTCAGCCTGTCTGTCTCCCTGTCCGCCTGTCTGTCTGTCTATCTGTCTCCGCCTCCGGTCTTCCCTGGTCTCCCCTGCCTCCCTGCGGCTTGTCTATATTTACGTGTTATTTGTGCTTTTAGAGTTTCGGTTCAGAGTTCAGTTGAATTTTATTTTTGGATTATTTTGGTTACGCCGGATTCGAGCAATAAAAACATGCAAGTACTGTTAGATTCTTCTATTTGGAGTCGATTGGGAAATACTCTGCATAAAGCGGAGCACTTTGTTTCTAGGCAGCACTATGTTTTGCGCAGGACTTAAAATCCACCCACGTAAAAAAGCTCTTCAGTAAAGGGAGCAGAAATGAAGACAAATAGTGCTTCAGACTTTGGCCCGATAGGTTTATTATAGCCATAATATTATAATAATCAAATGGGTCATCATCAAGAAATTGTAAATTTGTTACAGCTATAACCCATTTGATGCCTTCCCTACTGCGTGGAGCCCCGGCTAAAGCCGCCAGAAACTGAAAAATTGTGATTCGAAAAATTCTCAGATAAATCGGCATTTCGATATCTATTTCATAGTTTCCAATTACCCAATGCTTATGTAACTCTATCAAAAACATTAGTATTGGAACATTTGTAAACGACTTAACTGGTTCCATGTCATTGTAACTTATATCACATATAAGTTTGGAGTTCATAAAAGCATTCACCAGATCCGTGGAATATCGGAATTGAACCAACATTGGGCCATATATAGTAGACAATGGTATCGAAATAAGAATATTAATATTTCAGAAGCGGTTCAATGGAAACATTCTGAATCTGAAGACAAGATGGAATTGGAATTGATAGTTCTTTCTCTAGAGCACACAGAAGTTAATACCTTAGTTAGAAGAAACAATGAAATTGGAACAGTTGATAGCGATTCTTCCAAAGTAAACATAGCAAACAGTGAGATTCCTTCGGGATTGTCCCATTTCAATATTATCAGAAGTGAATAGTTTCGCTTAAGTCAGCTTAGATTGTAGAGACAGTGGAATTGGAACAGTTGATTGTCGTAAGCATCAAAACAGAACAATAACTTTGAAATTGTCTTGGGTTGATGCCATTGTAAGGTTTTCAGAACCATAATGAGCTTAGCTTGAAGAAACATTGTATATCGCTATGATGTATGTAAATAGAAGTGTTTCATTCCACTGTTCCCATTTGAAAGGGAAACATAGGTCAGTTTAGCTTGAAGAAACAGTGGAATTGGAACAAACATCTCTTTTATCATTATCTTATTGTCAACAAACGGGATCATAATCTTAGGGAAGTAAAACATAAAATTGTTTACCGCAGTGATATAAATAGAAGTGTTCCATTCCACTGTTCCGATATGAAATGGAAACACCTCTCTCGTCTGTTATGATATTTTCACATCGCATAAAAAATCGTTTCTTCCCAAATTCCCAAAACCAATGGTCACTATGTGCATTAAAAACTGTTGCAAACTGACCCCCCAAACCGATAGACCCGCTCCCTGTCCCGTGGTGAACTGCATGAAATCGTAATTGGGCTTGACCGAAAGCTAAATTTGCATTGAAAACATATTTTGTGGTTCACTTTGTGCAACATTTAGTTGCAATTAGTGTGAATGCCCCACCTGAGGCCGATGGGAGCGCGCGAAAAGCAGGGAAATTAGACGAGTTTACCAAAGGGCATAATGGAGCTTATTAGTGGCCCCGAACAAAGTAAATAAAACTGTGGACTAAGCGGACTGGGAAAATGGGGAAAGCGAGGGAAATTGGTGGAAAACGCAAACGTAAATAAACCGAAAATAGAAAACTTTCATTTCTGCCTGCATTTCCCCGCCTGCAGGAGGAACTTCAGCCAACTTTTGACAGTTTATTAACGAATTTCAGATTCAATTGTAAATCGCATTAAATGAAGAACTCATTTTTTATGCCTTTTCTTTTCTCCTTTTTCGAATTGCTTAAATGAGTTTCTGCAAAAGTTTTAATTACTTGAAAACTCACCTGGTACTCTCACTTGTCGACGACTTGTTTGTTGGGCTTCCCACCGGGTTCCAGGCAAAACAAGTGGGCAGAGATTAACCGAGACTAGTCGACGATTTTATACTCTTTTTTTAAACCATGGCAACTGAATAGGAAATTCTTACAAATCTCAGCACTTTGGGTTCCAATGGTCATTCGAATCTTCTACTTGATAAGTACAGGCACGCTTGGCCGAGCTAAGATGGAATCGTTAGAGCTTTAAGTGATGCATATCTACCGTGTTTATGGGCCAATTGTTCTGAAAATTTCTATATTAATAGATAATCGGCAAATTCAGTTGTATATATATTTTTTAAAAGAAAAATATAAAAAAGTCTAAAATATATGGGCAAAAATAAATTTCACTTATATAACACGACATCTTATGATACATTCTCAGCTTGTTTTGGGACATTCAAAGTCCATTTTAAGAGGCTTTATAAAAAAAGATTGTACGCGATCCTAGCTGGACTTGAATCCGCTGGCTCGGGAAGGTAAAAGTTTCATATATGCTTATCATACCTATTTAAAACCCAATAGATGCCATCTTATGGTCAAATCTTAGCTAGTTTTGGGAGTAAGCTAACTTTTTGAAAATACTAATGCAGATAGCGCATATATTCCCAGCTGGAACCAGGGAACGGGATGGTAAAAGTTTTCTTATATGCATATCATGGGCCAATCGTTTGAAGTTTTCTTCGGCTAATTCAGTTGTATGAAGAATTTCAATGTTTTATATCCAAAAACGTAAGAAATGTGGGCAAACACGTAGATTATATCTTGTGGACTGTTCATTGCTAGTTCCGGAAAATGTAAAGCCCATTTCAAGAGGCATATTTCTAGTTCCTTAACATGTCTAGCGTATTTCAAGAGGCTTCTTGAAAAAACTAAAGTCTAGTTGGGCTAGATATAGACGCACTTACACTCAGCTGGGCTGGAACCCACTAGTATTAGAGATTTCTATAAGCATATTATACGTTTTTATGGTTCAATCGTTTTGAAAATTGCTGGATCGTTAGTAAATGAATAAATTTAAGAGTATATATAATATGAAAGTTAAAGCTTGAAAATCAGGGAATATATGGCGAAATCCTTAATTCGGTTTTTTGGTAAGATTATAATAAACTGCTGCAATTTGGAGGTCTCGAAGAATATTTCATTAATGGATAGGTCACTTTTGAAGCATGCTGAAGGACAGACAGATGAGCTTAAAGATGGATAGGAATGTGGTCAGATATCCGATTGCCCTGTAATTGAAAGTGTTTAGTTAACATCTGGAGCATAACAAGCTTCGGCTTTAAGCTAATATACCCTTGCCAGCACTTAGGGTATAATCAGCCCACAATTGATGTGCTGTGGAACATGGAACAGCAGCTCGGAGCTCACAGCTCACAGCTGGCACCTCGACATGGTCTATTCATTTGACTTATTGAGCAGCACTCAGGGTCTGACAGCGTCGAATGAATGAGTGAATAAATGAATGAATGAATCATTCATTAGATATTCATGTTGATAATGACTAATCGACTGGGTATCTCAGTTAATTGCCAATGTTACCTGCTCCTCATCAACGAGGAGGATTTGGCTTGCTTTGCGCCAAACAATCTGCTTGCTTCTTCGTGGTGTTTGTGGTTCCATTAGCTCATTAGCCTAATGTAATCACATCTATTTGGGCATTGTTCTTCCCTCTCACTCCCTCCCACTCACTCTTTGATTTGCCCTCTCACGCGGCAGACATTTTGAGTCAATTAGATTTGCGGGAATTTCGGGAAGATTGCAATAAAGTTTTTGCCTCGAGGCAAACAAAAGCAACAATTGTCAATAGAAATGCAGCCGCAAATGGTGGGGATGGACAGCTGGGGGTGTCTTATATAGGGTGTGTTGGGTGGTGCAGAGGGGGGTGTAGGCGGGGGTGTTGGTGCAACACATGTTAGTGCCAAAACGACTTGTGGCAACATTCATATCCTGTAGCTGTGGCGCAACAGCTGCTTGCGCTCCACTTGCTGTAATTTGCCAAGTCCCCCGAACCCTACGAACCCTCCGAACCCACCGAACCCACCGAACCCATCGAAACCCCATCACCCGACCCGCCCCCAGCCATTTTCCTAGCCTAATTGCGTATATTTTGCTTGGCCTGAGTTACAACAAGTCGTTGCGGCTATGAATTTTCCTCGAATTTTCCTCGAATTTTCCTTGAATTTTCCTCCACTCGGCGGCGGCAGTCGGTCGGCTCGCAACTTTGTCGTGGGCGCCAAATGAAATTTACATTTTTGACTTCATTTAACTTGACAGCTGCTTGCGGTGGGTGCATTGGGCCTCTTCCCGGTCTTCAATGTGGGGTCTTGAGTTGTGGGTCTGAGGGATCGAGGGGGGTACGTCTAGTTGTTGTCAATTGACTTGTAGTCGCTGTCATTTAATGCGACAGCCATGTCAAGTCATTTATACCCCGTTAATTCAATGCTTAAAGCGACCTCAAACATTATACATTTTTTATACATTTTCACAGAACTCGTAAATTTAAGCTCTTGACGCGTGATTGACAAACTGCATGATTGATTGCTTAGCTAAGTTGTCTAATAGACAATGTCTATGCAATAGTTTCTATGAAATTCTATGGTTCATTGACTCTGTGGTTGGTTAACTAGCGGCTTTATAGAGTAACTAATTGCTCTATGCAGCATGATTGACTGATTGATTGGCTTATTTATAGCTTGACATTTCGATAAAACTTACTTAGAAACTGGTTGACTGATTATTTGATTGCATATGATTGTGTATAACTGAAAGACCGTTTGATTGTTAGTTAAGATTGTTTAACTGATTGATTATATTGTCAGTCAGCTTGACAGACATATACCCACGAAATAGTTTGCTAGATATTCGGACTAAACTGAGGAAACTGGAACTAATTATTTGAAAGATTGACTTACATAATTTGATTGACCTGTTGGTTTATTTATTGTCAAATCGTTTGATTGATTGACCTTTGTGACGGTTCATACGACTAAATATTTGACTGACTGCTGGATTTTTTGATTAAAAATGCAATTGACTAATTAATGAATGAACTCGTGCTAGTGCTTGACTTAGTGATTGATTACTTATTTCGTTAATAGGGAAGTCGACCAATAAATTGATTGACTTGTGAAATCTGTTTAGTTAACTGATTGATTGACATAAACATAGCTGCATTAGCAGCTTAGGCACGTCCGTGATTGATTCAATACTGTATGTAACGGATTAAATAATTTTCAGACTAATTAGCTTTTGACTGATTATACTATTTGACTAACTAATTGAACTAAGAAAGTTTCTGCTTGACTTACTAATTGATTGATATAAAAATATATTGTCATAAGCAGCTTAATAATGTGTGTGATTGATTGACTACATCTCATGTGCTCTGTTTAACTGACTGAGGTTTTGACTTACTTGCTGGTGACTGATAGACTATTTGAATGAGATATTAAGTCAGTGTTAATGACTTAACTTGTAAAGCTAGATCTTGGCAAATTGATTGATTGATATAAATTTAGTGGCTTTGAGAACGTAAAATGGTGTAATATTGGTAGACAATATGTGATTTGATTGACTAAATGATTTTGTTGAGAAATTGGGTAGTATATTGAATGCGTGAGCCGATTGATTACCTAAGACTAACAGATTGATGAATTTACTTTGAAATGATCTCATTGAACTTATTGAAACAATGACTTTTTGATTGATTGGCTTAAACTAAATGACTGAATGAAATAAATGACAATGGACTGAACGACTGACTATCTAAATGACAACCCAAGACCCAAGTGGGACTGGAAAACTTCTATCAAAAGATGCGTTTTGCATAACCAGTTGGGAATTCTAAACATTTAAAGCTAAAGTTCAACCCTTCCATTGGCTTTTTGTAAGGATCTGTGTTTAATTGACAAGTTGTCTGGAAGCTTGAGAGCTTGGGAGCATTCGATTGCAAGTAACATGGTTTTCCCCAATGGCTGTAAGCCACTTTTCACGCTTTTCACACACTTTTCACACACTTTTCACACACTTTTCCCACGCTTTTCACCCAGATTTTCCACGCTTTTATTAGCTGACACTTGATTTGCCATGCAAATGTTGTCTATTGTTCGATTTGGCGCTTGAAGAATTTTCACACTTTGCCGGACGTAGCTTTTGTTCGGGAATGTCAATCCCGGGGATTGTCTAGATTTTGATGGAGATGCTGTTGGCGTTGGCGTTGGCATTGGGATTGGCTTTCGATATTGGGCAGGGGTTTTGGGGTTTTTGGGGTTTTGGGTCTTATGCAACTTTAATTGAATTGCATGTTAAGCCGGTCGGCTTTGGACTAGGCCTCAAAAGAGCTGACAGCTTGAGACAGGCGCCAGGCCCAGGACGAAATCTGCATAAAAGGAAACTAAAGGAAAGGCAAGGAAAGGAAAGGAGATTTCATTAAATTTATTGAAACGACAAATGCGAAAATGAATATATAAAGTCGGCGGTAAGCCGATGTGAGGCATTTGTCATTTTGTCGGTCGATTAGACAACTTTAGCATATTGAATAATTTACAAAACGATTGTGGCTGCAACTCACCAGCTGTTGTCAGTTTCTATTTTCCAATCATATACCCTGTAAAGCTGGACAGTAGCCCACTGGGGGCATTGGCTTACAATAAATGTTTTAAAACTTGCGCTGAGTTAAAGCTAAGCTCACTTCTTGCTTCAATTTTTGTATTTACAGGGTATTTATAAGTTGTGCTTGTACCTATAGCAAGCATATTGCATTATTTATTTTTGCAAAAAGAACCTATTTAATATTTTATAATTGAATTTAAATTGATGTTTGATTGTTTCATCGCTTATACTGTTTTATTTTTCTATATCATAGGGTATATTTTAAGCGTTTGTTCTTCAGAATTATCGATTGTTGCCATCTCAGCTCAGTAATATAATACATCTTCAGCTCAGTAATATAATACAGCATATATTTTAGTCCATCACATTTATAATTTAATTTCAAAAAGTTCTTCTTAAAAGATTTCTCTAAAGTTGTACAATTTTTACCAATTTTGTACGTGGTATCTATAAGTTCTATCTTTATTTTTTCCTATAGAATGAAAAATTACATAACTATTTTCTTATTTCGATTTATTGCAATCTTAGCAATTTCAATGTATAAGATGATTTTGTTTTTAATAGGTATTTTGTTATTTGTTTATTTACAGAATGTTTTGTACACTTATAAATTTATTTACAGGGTATTTTCTATTATGACTGATTTACATTGTAAAATAATATTATACAAGTATTAATTTATTTACAGAGTATTTAATAGTATTGACTAATTTACAGGGTATTTTGTAGCATTACACACACGACTTTTTACAAAAACATCAATTTATTGCTTATTTTTTAGTTTTAAAACAATTTTATTATGCTTAGACATAAACTTCTGGCAACACGCAGTAACTTTTAGTCGAGCAGGCCTTATCTTTTCACGTAACACATGCTAAAGTTGCCTTATAACTTTTACGACAGCACTTTGACTACTTTGCTTTAAAGTGACTGAGCTTTAAAGCTAACATATGCTTATACAGGGTAACCTTTAGTCGTGCAAATTGTTAGGGAGATTTGATGTTTTGTGTAAAATCGAACTAGTTTATACATTTTGTATTGTCCTAAAAGTAAAATCAATAAAACCTATGTTTTTCATTATACAGGGTATCATTTAGTCAAGCCCAAGCTCGTTATACGTTATTCTTTACAGATGTTGTAAGGAAACCCGTTGTTGTTTAAGTTTTGATATGAACAAAAGAGATTAAAACTTTAAAACTTCTGATATATTAGTATACAGGGTATCATTTATTACATTAAATTTGATTATTTATAAATTTTATGGAGAAAACAATTGCCATTTATACTTTGAATAGAGTAAAAATAATGTACACATTTTTATGTTTAAGTTAAAAATTAGTTAGGGTAGCTTTTAGTCGTGCAGACACCAAGTTTATCTTTAGAAATGTTGCAATTTTGTTGCTGTAATTGCTAATTTATGCTTACCGCTTAGAGAAATGTAAATATGACAATTATATATAACATTTTATTACAGGGTATCTTTGAGTTGTACAAAACCATCAGGCTAAATTCAACTTTTAAACTAAGTCAATTTTTAAAATTTCAATTTAATTATAAATTTGAGTTTAAAGCTTAACAACTTTTGTTTTACTCCATACAGGGTAACTGTTAGCACATCATGCCCTGCATGTGTGCATATGATATTTGCCCGTTTTACGCTGTGGTTCGGGCTTTACTCTTAATGCTGTAATTAGCATTAAATAATTTCATTATAATGCGACCTGTTTAAATATGGTGAAAAAACTGTTGCCAAAGTGGTCGTCCGGGGCCCGATTCCCCCGTCAGCCCCTGTCAATGCCTAATTATCGGTATAATAATATAATATAATATTACCGTATAAAATGGCTGCAATTGAAGCCACAAAAAAATGGTCTCCATGGGAAAGCGCAGGAAATAAAACTGACAAAACGAACAGCTATAAATGGGGCAGGAAATGAGGCTCCATACACCCCACCTGTCTCCCTCTCTGAAGCACTCTTCCCTCCTTCTCTGATACAGCTTCTTCTATAGCTTCTACTTCAGCTCTGACCTTGCACAGTGTGGCAAAAGTCAAAAGTGCATCAGGTAAAAAACCAAAATTAGACACTGACCTTGGCTAAAAAAAAATAGCGCAAAACTTAAGAGGGGACCTTGGGGGCTTGTCAGTTTCCTAGAAATATATTGCCAAGATGTTCTTTTAAAACTGCAGTAAATGGTATATGTTTTATTGATAGATAATCAATTCGCATTTTAATTGGCAAATTGTTAAGGATATATGTATAACCCTGGAGCACAATAGAACTAAAAAATTACGTCTATTGTCAGATATAATTTAAGAGTAGAAAGTGGCCATGGAGGATGGGATAAAAGAGCTATAATAAAGTAAGATTAATATAAAATAAGCTGTTTATTGCAAGTGGGGGCCTCGATAGGCATGACCCTCCTAGAAAAACTTGGTTGTGGCGTAGGAGTTAAAATCCACCCGCGTAAAAAAAGTTCTTCAGTGAAGGAAGCAGAAATATAAGAAAATAGTGCTTCAGGTTTTGACGCGATAAGGTGAAAATATGGAGAATATAAAATAGCTTAAGAACATAAGGTGTTCCTGGAAAACGGAGAGCAGACAATAGATCAGAAAAACGCAAAGAAAAATTGAAGAAAACAAATTTGTGAAAGTCTTTGAAAAGATTATTTTCCAGAATTGAAGACAGATTAATTTTTGGGTGAAAAATAAATCACGTCTGACACAGAATGTCCGAAATAGAAAAACAATGGAAATTTTGAGTTTTTAGTTTTGAAAACTTTTTCAGAACACAGGGGATTCCCTTACTTCAAACTCGAAAAAAATTGAAAAAATTTGTTTTAAGGAATCAATAAAATTTGAATGAGGAACAAATTGAAATAAGAAATCATGAACAAAATGATATAAAATCGGTTAAGTTTTGACCAAGTTTTGGTAGACTGTAATATGCCACTATAGCACATTTTTTACTATTTATATTAAAATTTTACTCGATTTTGGGTCGATTTTTGGGTGAAAAATGAAACTCATTTGCCGAAGTTTTAAAGTAGTTTTTTATGCCTATTTTGACCAGAGAAATGGAAAAAAGCTAATATTTTAAGTTTTTACTTTTCAAAAAATTTTGAAAACACAGAGGGGACCCTTACCTAAAAATCGAAAAAAAAAATGAAAAAAATTATTTTCGGAAATTGGATAAAATTGGAAGGAAGAACGAATTTGAACCAAAAATCATGAACAAAATGGTATAACATTTGGAAATCGGTGCAGTTTTGACCAAGTTATGATGGATTGCAATATGTCCCCATTGGAAATTTTTCACTTTGGTACATCTTAAAATTTGACTCGATTTCAGACCGAAAATGAAACTAATTTTACGAAGTTTTAAAATAGTTTTTAATGGTAATGTTGATGACAGAAATGGATAAAAGTTAAAATTTCGAGCTTTTATTTTTCAAAAACTTTTGAAAACACGGGGGGGACCCTTACCTCAAAATCCAAAAAAAATTGAAAAAAATTTATTTACGCAAATTGAATAAAATTGGATTAAGATCAAAAACCATGAACAAAATGGTATTACTAGTCAAAATATGTGCATTTTTGACCAAGTTATGAGCTTTCGAAATTTATCCTCACAGGAAATTTTTCAGTTTACATGTTGAAATTTGACTTGATTTTCGTATCGAAAATTAGACTCATTTGCTGAAGTCTTAAAATGGAAATATCATGAAAATTGTGGCCTTCTTTCAATTTTTCAAATGAAACCAGGATATAATAAAGATATAATAGAGGACATAAGAAATTTATGCTAAGAAGAATGAGTACATTTCTATATAGATAAGAAAATTATAGATGACAGATGATGAACCGGTTAAGAAATAAGGTGAAAATAAAGTGACCATGGAGGATCAAGAGTAAAATTTAGGCAATAAACAAGGAATATTTCGATGTGAACATAAAAGACAGAACCATTTATTTAAGGTAACAATAAAGTGTACAAGGAGAACATGCTATATGATATTACGGGCATTTATCTCATGATAATAATAATAATCATAATCATAGCAACTAAAGAACTTAGCATAAACCGTATATGGAGCATACAGGGTAATAAAATAATGTGAACATGGGGGACACAAAGAGGGATATTTATGCGTATGAACAGCCGTAACTGGGCATTAAATTGACCGTGAAGTACCAAATCTCACATGAAAATGTTAAAAAGGGCATAAAATATGAAAAAAAAAAAACAGAAAAAAGGGAAAATGTGGTGGAAAAAACCTGAAAAGGAATATGAAAATGAAGAAGAGAAGAGAAAAAATGGGTTTCCTTTGGTTTATGTTGAGTACTTTAACTGTTGCAACTTTGTTGGCAACTTGCAACCGCATAAGCTGCTTCCCACATGCCACATGCCACATATGCCCCAAAAAAAAGCAAGAAGAAGAATCGAACAAAAACAAAAACAAACACGGGGAAAAAAAACCCCCGTAAAGCATATGCAACGAATTTCTTTCGTTCAAATTTCCTGCGAAATTTATGTCCGCAACAGATGCACCTGCATTTCCATCCACTTACGACCATAATTTATACTCTCCCCCCGTTCCCCCCATACACACCTATACCCCCACACGAGTTTCTTATAACATCATTTTAAGCCCGAGTTCTACTACTACCAGACGCCATTGGAGCCCCCTCGTAGCCCCTCGTAGCCCCCTGCTTGCTGTGGCTTGCGAAAGATGAAAGATTGCACTCGGCAGACATTTGGTTTTATGCGTCTTTTTCGCTCGTTTTTCGTCCTGCCAAAAACTTTGCGTATTTTAGATGAAGTCTGACTCGATTCCAGTGTTGAGAAATCTTCAAAAGATATACATATATCATTTAATCTTTGTTTTTCTGGGCTATAACAACCCTATCGGATCACAGCCTAAAGCTTTTCAATATATTAAATATTGGTTGGCATATGGTTAAACACTATTGCACGAAAAACGTCCGAAATTTGCGGATAGACTTGAAAAAGCAATTTTGCAGCATGACAACGTTCGGCCACATGTCAGTCGGGTCGTTAAACTAACGTGGAAAGACTTCGTTTGGAAGTCCTACCCGCCCTGGGCCGTATAGCCCAGACATTCATCCCTCTGATTACCGTCTATTCCGATCGAAGGCACATGGCTTGGCTGACCAGCACTCCACCTATTACGAGGAAACAAAAAATATGGGGTTCCAAATTATATTATTATTATTATTATATGGCCAAAACAACCCCATCGGGTCAAAGCCTGAAGCACTATTTCCCATTATTTCTGTAACAATAAATTTGCTCTATAAAGCCATAATGATAAAATATGTTGTTCTTAGTCAATAAATCTATCCATGTGTAGAGAAAATAATGAAAAAAGGCTATTTTTTGCACCTCAAACCCGATGTAACCCCTTTGGTGTCTTTTCAGGACAGTTTCGCTTCGTGTCTGTTGGCAAGCGGTCTTTAAGTGACTACATGAATTAAAGACAGCGAATTTTGCGATTTAAGATTAAAAAGGCCGTGAATGTTAAGCTAAATTCGTACTTCTATATAAGAATAACAACAAAAATTCAATAAAACTAGGATTTTCTGAACAATATTTGCAGCTGTTAGGATATTATCAGCAACCGCTTCATGAAATAAGCCCCAACTGAACTCTGTTACCAGTAAAATTTATGGCCATCTTTAACAACATTTGGAGGAAGAATACCAGCCCTTTGATTGATGAATTGAATTCTTCAACTTCCTTTCTCAAACCCTCATTGAAAAGACATTTTCGGAGTAGTATAAAAATCGTATGCTCCACAATTTCTCATTGATTTCTAGTTTAATTAAGATCCGGGCACATAACGAACCCAAATTTCAATTAAAATGCAACTCTGCTGCACAGACTTAACAAATTTGTCTAGAGTTATGGCCAAAATAGTTGGCAACTCTGGTTTGCAGCAAACTGTTATACAAGGCAAAATGCAATTTGTTTTGTGGCAAATTTAAGTTGAATTTGGCAACAATGAAAGACGTCAAAAATCGTGGCAAATCCCGCAAAAGTGTTGCCTAATTTCCTTGTCTCGAAACTAACTTTTGTGCGCGCTGCACAAAAACTTGGTAACACTGGCTAATGTGAAAGGAGAAGAAGAAGGGGAGGAGGAAGAAGGAGAGGAACAAGAGGCAGAGGCAAAAGATAAAGTCCAAGCTGCCTCACACAATGCGCTTGTTATTGTTTAAAGGCCATGGCCGTGCCTCATTGTGGGTGGCCGGGGGGCAGCGTGGGGTGTGTGTGGGGCAGATGCTTGCAAGGGGGGACGGCGAGTGGGGTAAGAGGTCAAGCGTTTTGTTTTGGTGGCAAACAATGCGCGCTTGAAGCCCGGGCATGGCCTGCGGTTGTAATTACAACGTTTCCTCTGCGAGACAAGGCGATGCTGACGATGTGGCAAGAGGCGGTGGTGTGGCACGTCGGCGGCGGGTGCGGGGGCGGCACTGGCGCTCTGTATGTGTGGCATCAATTGGCCATTGTCTGTTACTGTTGCAGCAGCAGCAGCAGAGGTTGCAGGTGCAACAGATAAGGCTTAGTGGGTGTGGTGCGAGGGGGCCAGCTCCTGTAGCAAGCTGCATTGTTGCATGCCCCAAACAATTGCAACGAGCTTTAGTTGTTGCCTTCAAAACTGCCGGAAGTGTTGTACATCTCTCTCTCCCTATGCACCCCCACTCTCCTGTCCCTATCTCATCCCCTCGGTGGTGCCCCCTCAGGGCGCTTGACAAGTGGTGCAGGTGCCGCAATGTTGCAAATGCAAAATTGTCTTCAGTTTGTTAACAGGCATCATATTGTCTGTGCGGCCCCAAAACTCGGCATTGGTCGTGTCATATCTTGTCTCTGAGCCCCCACTGAACCCTCTCTATTGTTGTTGTTGTTGTTGTTGCCCCAATTGCGCTTCAGGGCGAAACTAAATTGATAAATGCAGCACTGATTGCCCCGTGCCCCATGCCCCATGCCCCATGCCACTCACTCTGTCCCCATGCCCCATGGCGACCTTATTTAGTCGTTAGACATTGTTCTGTTGCCAGTCGATGCGATTGATTTGATTGCTTTCGGTTTTAATCAAATTGTTGTGCAGCAAAATACCAAAATACCAATTTGTGTATAACAGTTGTGGCACAGGCTTACAATTTACACGAGATTTATTTATAGTCGGCACCACATTGAGTAGGCATATATGTGCTTAATTGATTTTCTAACATTATTTGTATAACAGTTTTTGTATAACAGTTTTTGTATAACAGTTTTTGTACAACTGCTTTTGTATCACAGTTGAGCTAGTATTGTAGGATTATTCACTTGTGTCATTTTCTACACAGCTATAGATAAATATCAGCATATTAATTATTACACTTTGCGGCTACTGTGTATAACAGTTTTATTTACAGCTTCTGCATTGTATAACAGTTTGACTGCTATATTGGTGCTTTTCAGCCTTGCTAATTTCTACAGCTAGAGAAATGTGAATATAATACATATCAGCATAATAGTTAATATACTTTGCTGCTCCCGAGTATAACAGTTCTATTTACTAGTTGTTTTCTATGTTTTCTAGTTGGCATATATATATATATATTTTTTTTTTGTATTTAAAATAGGCTCATAGCCCGATGTCCGAGCATTTAAGTATAATAGTTGTATAACAGTTTCTAATTGCGCATCTTTGGCTTAACAAAATATTTTGGAGTCTTTAATTTTGTATTATTAGCTTGTGAAAGGCTTACAAACCTTTTAGGCTTTCATAACTTTTATATAACAGTTATACACCAGTTTCTCATTGCGCTTCTTTTGCTTTATAAGACGATTTTGAAGCTTTAATTATGTTTTGTTAGTTTCTGAAAGGTTTAACAACTTTTGGGCAAGTATAACAGTTATATAACAGTTTAATTTTGCATGTTTTCCCTGCGAATTTTACATGATAATAACACAATATACTATTTATAAGCTATTTAAAACTGTTATACAGTCATTTAGCTCCATTTTGCCGCGTATAACAGTTGTAATCTCAAATATGCTCAGTTTGGCAACACTTGGCTTAGGCAGCTGTAGCCTTCGATTACACAGCTTGCTGCTGTATAACAGTATCAACAGATGGCATAGAAACCCCACCGAGGTGGTCTAGAGGGGTGTGTTGTGTTGTGGGGGAGTGGCAGGATGGGCAGGAGGAGGCGTGGCAGGAGGGGCACATGATGTGCAAGTGACTTACAAAAAGCGTTGCCTAGTTTTATGTCGCTGCGTTTGTGAATTGCCTGGCAAAGCACTTGATGTTGTCAGTTAACTGGGCGTGGGCGGAGGGCGGTAGGCGGCGGGGGCGTGGCAGTGATGGTGATGGTGGCATTTGGTAGATGATGGAAGAAATGCACGAGGGGACAAAGTGAAAAATGAAACGGCAAGCGAGCATGACGCGCGAGACGCGACGGGGAACGCGGAACGTCGCTTGGTGTGCTTGGGTCTTGGGCAAGGTTTGGAGCAACTGCAGCAACAACAACAAGAACAACAACATGGAAACGGCAAACGCAGCGCTTTGGCTCAACTACACACATGCAACACACACACACACACACAGACCATGCCCACTGCCGCCTACCCCCACCTTGCCACAGCAAACTGTACTAATGCACACCTGAGGCTCTCCAGCATGTTGAAGCACTTTTTAGACGCCTTTGTGGAGCTCCTGCGCTTTGTTCCAGTTGGCCAAAGGGGGTGAGGGGGAGGCAGGTGGCCAGGTGGCCAGGTGGGGGCAGGGGGGACAGTGGGGCAGGTTGGGGGAGCTGAAAAGGTCGACATCATCAGCGATGCGACGCGTTTTTGGCAGCGACCGCTGTGCACTTTTCGTTTTAATGAAGGCATTTAACCGGGCGATAACGATAACGTTGACAATCGATAAACGATGCTTGATGCCGATTCTTGATGCTTGACGATGATGAAATGCCACAAAAGGTGGCGGTGGAGCGACTTGACCTTTTGGCAACGCAATCATCGCGCACAATTGGCAGTGCAATTGAATTGGCTGTTATGCAAGTGTTATACAACTGTTATACAAGTAGTAAAAAGCACAGTTTTGGTATTGGATTGATTAACTATATTAGATATTCTAAGCTGGGAATATTTTGTTGCATAAAATTTATACAAAAACCACTGTTATACAAGGTTTAATTGGTTGTTATATCAGTGTTATACAATTTGTAAAACTATAAAAGCGATAAGTAATTTCAAAGAAGCCTAAAACTATTTTGTAGAACATAAAAATGCTTTAGTAGTGTTTTTTTGAGTCTCCTACGACTATTGCATAACTGTTATACAGTGGTAAAATTAGCAGCAACATTGAAGCTATTTCTACTCTACGAATGAAATACTAGTGTAAATACCCGAAAAATTGTGATTGTGGACTGTTATAAAACTGTTATGCTTATATGAAAATGATACGCTATTCCACGACTGTTATACTAAGTAAAATTTAGTGTAAATGCTGCAAAATTTGTGCTATAGAATGAGTGATATATATGACTCTACTAAAACAGGTTTACAACGGCTTTATACCATTTCTAGGATCTTTAAGGATGTGAATTCTATTCGACAACTGTTATACAACTACTAAGTAATATTTTGTGTATATAGAAGCACTCCTACGACTATTATGGAACGGCAGGAAAATATTCTTGGTACTTAAACGGAAAGGATATTCTCTTGCCTGACTGTTATACAACTACTATGGAAAATGCTGCAACATTTGTTCAATAGAAGCACCAATTGGCTGTACTAAAATTTTATACAATACATAATTCTTAAAGACAACTACAATATAAAAATCTATCGTAAAATTTGTTCTGTGGACGCACAATTTGGCTGTACTATGCTGTTCTACAATGGTTAAATGTACTTCTTAGTGCTTATATCGGTATATTATTTAATTCTATAAAATTTTAGCTATAAAAGCACTCTTTGACTGTCATACGACTGTTATACGACTGTTATACGACTGTTATACAACTGTTATACAACTGTTATACAACTGTTATACAACGGCTCCAAGCAATTCTTAGTGCTTTTATAGAAATACTACACATGAAAATTGTTAAATAAGCCAACCACAACTGCTATACAACTGTTATACGCTGGCAAACTGGCCTGCTTCTAGCAGATATTTCTGTAACAAGTACTCAACTCTAGCCCCCTTCAAATGTAATATCTTTTTGTGGCTGTTTTGACCCAAACACACACACGCGGACACACACACACACACACACACTTGGGGCATGCCACTTAGGGGCTGCTGCATGGGACTGCCGTCTGCTGCAGCTGTCGCCATTTGCTGACACTGACACGCACAACAGCGACACCAACAGCTGTCGCTGCCACAGACCATGCCACAAAAAAGAAGAAGAAAAAGTGGAAGATGAAGGGGAAGAAGAAGAAGAAGAAAAGGGGGAAGAAGAAGGGAAAGAAGAAGAAGAAACATACAAAAGCTTTAAGTCCATTTATTTAAACAGAAACAAAAACAAGGGAAAAAAATAAATGCTGAAGCATACTTTGCGGCGTTTGCGGTTGTTAATATATGAGACAACTTTTGTTTTTCCACTTTTCCTTCTTCTTCTTCCTCTACCGAGTTGAGCTGAGTTTTTCACTGACCCCAATCCCAATCCCAGTCCCAAACCCAATCCCTGAGCCGGAGACGGCGACGGCGACGGCGACCAAACCGAATGCCTACGCAGCTCAGCGGCTGTGATGTGCGCTAATTGATTTCAAGACTCGAGGGCCGCCCCAAGGAGAAAACAAGTAAGGAAGGATTACCTTCGGCGCACCGAAGATTTCATACACTTTTTCGAAGATTGAAGTAGGTAATAACGAATCTTGGGAGTATGTGAACTTTCAGTGCAATATGTTAAGAAACATAGGTAATATGGATAAAACCTATTTTTGGTTATTTGGTGGCTATATAATATCCGATCCTTATGAAATTTGGTGGAGCGGTAGATAATAACGAATCTTGTGAGTCTGTCAACTTTCAGTGTAATATGTTCGAAAACATAGGAAATATGGGCAAAAGGACTTTTGGATATGAAGCAGCTATGCTGCTTTGAAAGATGGCGGTAGAAAAAAACAAATCTTGGGAGTATTGAAACTTTCAGTCAAATACGTTAGAAAACATGGGATATATGGGCAAAACTGATTTTTTTTATATGACAGTTATATGATATAGTAAGCCGATCGTTATGAAATTTGGTGGAACGGTAGAATGTGATGAATCTTGGGAGTGTGTGAGCTTTGAGTTCAATAAGTTGGAATACATGGGAAATATGGGCAAAACGGGGGGTTGTATAGCTATTGTGGTCCGATCTGATCAGTTTCGAGCCATAATTAAACTATATGCCAAGTTTCATTAGGATATCTCAAAAACTGAGGGACCGACAGGCGTCCGGATAGACAGACGGACATGGCTCAATGGATATCCTTTGTCCTCCTGACCATTCAGAATTAAACTTTTGGGGATCTGCGCAGTTTCCTTCAATAACATACTTTTGGACAAAATAAATATACCATATTCTTCGAGAAGAGTATAAAAATGAGAGGACAGAGGTGGCGGAGGAGGTGCTCCACATGCTGAGCTTAATTATGTTTTGAGTTTGCCAATTGTTTGCCATTTTGCAAGGAGCAGCAGAAGAAGAAGCAGGACAAGGAGAAGGCGCAGGAGCAGGAGCTGGAGAGGAGTTCGGAAAAAAATGATGGCCATAAAAACGTACGCTACGTGTTTTGGCACTTTGTATTTTGCTAACATTTGCGGCCACGCCCACACTGCCCGCACAGGACAAACTAGCTGCTGCCACGCCCCGAAACGCCCCATCCTGCCCCGTCCTGCCCGGCCCGGCACCAACTGCCCAAGGCCAAGTTAATTAGTTCTGCGCCTTCGCCAGGTGGCAAAGTTTTCTTTCAATCAACCGACGAAAAATAACTTTGAACTTGAATTAAAGCCGGGAAAAGAGATTTCCTTTTTAATTAGTCTAATTAATTTTTGACAAGCGCAAAAACAACAACAACAACAACAACAACAAACATAATAAGCTGTGCTAAAAATGCTAAACTTTTGCCAACTCATCTCAGTTGAGCCGCATTTAATGCGCCTTTCGAAGACCCCGAACCGAATTCTCCTGCCCCGACCGACCCCAAGCCCGGGCAAGGCCGGTTCCATTTGCCTGAAAAGTTTTTCGCAAAACATCGGCAAGAGTAGTCGCCGCGGGGCGAAAATAAAAAGTGCAACACGCAAAAACCTCAGACACGGCAATGCATTTAGTGCGCCGTATAACACTAATTGAATGTGGACAAGGCCAGGGTATGCGCTGAATGCCAAATTGGCCAACAATGGCTGCCAAAAGATGAGTAGTTCCATTGTATAACAGTTTGCACAATGAGCAATGTGTGTGCCGGGCAGCTGTTTAAAGCGCTTCAGATTTTCAGAATTTTTCAAAAGTTGTATAACAGTTTTATAACAGTTACAAAACAAGCTAGTGTTGAGTTAATTAAAAAGTTTTTTTTTCTGGTTAATGATCCACAATTATGTGCATAAACTATTTAACAAGGGCAAACTTCTGTAAAACCGTTCAAATTACATACCCCTTACATGTATAACAGTTGTCTAAAAGTTTTGTAACAATTTCATTAACAAGTTTTTGATAGTATACTGTTTAATCAACAGCAAATATGTGCTTTAGTCGTGACAAATAAGCAATTTTCTTAAGTCAAGCTTTGACCAGATATGTATAACAGTTTCACAAAGAGTTAGTAACACGTGCAGAGATTATTAATCATAAGTTGTGACACTTTTGACAAGGAAATTTCTTCAGTTTAAGCTTCAATCAAGGGCGTGTGACAGTTTCATAATGGTTTCCTAATAAGAGCTATCTTCATTGATTGTATTTATATAACAGTTTGTAACGCAGTCTTAACATATATTTCTGTAGAAACTGTTTTTGACTTCTGATACATACAATTTGTAATACTTCAACAGAAATCTCAACAATTCAATAATAATTTGTTATAATTTAATGTGTATAACAGTTGCGAGTAGTGTATATAGTTGTATAGCAGTTGATTGATCATCGTATAACAGTAGTATAACAATTGTATAACAATTTTGTTGGTCTAATTCTAACTTATACTGTTGTATTTCGAGACACAAGCAATTCAAAATCGAGTTGATAACTCAGAATAGATGTATAACAGTTGTATAATAGTGTCGCTTGCTGTAAAACAGTACAAAACCATGACAAAACCACTTTACAACAAATCGATTGATTCGCCAGTGTATAACAGTTGTATAAGATTTTTATAAGTGTTTTGTTGATCTAAATCTAACCTTTAATGTTGTATATGATATCAAAGACAAATTAAAATTTAGCTAAAAACTCAAGACAGATGTATTACAGTTGTATAACACCATGACAAAACCTTTTTACAGCCAATCAATTGCCTTGCCAGTGTATAACAGTTGTAGAACTCGAAATGCTGTGCATTTTTTAAGCCAAATTAGCTCTGCCAATATTTGATAAGCTCTGGCAAAGCCACACAACAAGGCTGTATAACAGTTGAATGGGCGCTCAATTTGAATAACAAACGCACATTTCTGAATGGACCGGAAGTGAGCGAGTGGCCCCAAGAGCGAGTGCCACTGCCACTGCCACTGCCACTGAGTGCCACTGTTGTCGAGTGCGGGGAGAGGTGGGAGCTGCGGGTGGATACCCGGGTCGGATAGACCCCGGTTACAATTTGACAAAACCAGTTTAGGAAGTGGAGCAAGTGGCCGGCAGAACAGTCAGCCATGCCCACCGCCCACAGCCCACCGCCCGCTCCCGGCCTGCTTGCCTGCTTGCTGCAACGCGGAAGGAAAGCGGAAGTGTGTAATTTAAGCAGTGGTAAGCAGCGGCGGCGGCAAGTGGCATCAACAACAACAGCAACAGGATACTTGCAACCAACAACAACAACAACAAAAGTGCAACAAGCTGCACAAAAAGCCAACAACTGCCAACCAAAGTGACCCAAACACAAAACCCCAAAAACCCCAAAGCCCAAAACCCAAAACCCAAAACCGAAACCGAAACGACAAACGTCACAGGTGTCTGGCAGCTGCTGCAAGGGTCGAGCAAAGTACAGTTGGCATCGCAGTGCGAGGGGGGGGGGGGGGGGGGGGCCCTTAGAAAGGGGAAGGGGCGGGCAACACAAAATGTGGCACTAGTTGGGGCCATGTTGGGTCCCTTAAAAGCATTTCCAAATGGCAAAACGCCCCTCACTTCCCTTTCA